>JAYMFT010254926.1:0-10852 GCA_038088735.1 Panulirus argus
ATAGCCAATATTTCAGTTACTGTAGCTATGGCTGTTTGAGTGCCTCTCTTCTTTCTGAAGCCATGTTGTCTGGAGTTGATTAGGTTATTTGCTTCTAAATGAGTCCTTAATCTGTTGTTTATTTTTTCCAATAGTTTCCCCGTGATTTCTAAGAGTGAGATGGGTCTATAATTAATGACTGATGTTGGATCTAAGCCATCCTTTGGTGTGAAGATGACCTTCGCTCTTTTCCATATGTCTGGGAAGTTTCCCGAAGCGAGGCAGACATTAAATGTTTCAACTAAGGTTTTGATGGCATTTTGGGGAAGGTTGAAGAGCATATTTCTTATGGTACCTGTAAATCCTGGAGCCTTTTCTATAAAACTACGTAGGCTGTGGAGTAGTTCACCTTCTGTAATTTTACCAAGTTCTTCTAGTCTTTGTATATCATTATCTTCATTGGGTGTTATACGGTCCAGGCGGTTGTTTAACTAGTTTTTAATTTCCTTTTCATGGTCCTCATCAAAGTTCTCATTTTCTTCTTCCGATATTCAGAAGATATTTGGCCATCCTCTTCGAAATGCCGTCAATGTCAATAGTAGTTTCCATTGACAACATGATGCTGCCTGGTCCACTTCTTCTCTGATATCATGAAGCTGGAATATTGGCTTATGATGTTTCTCACTACACAGAGTACAACCATGTCTTGGATACGCGAGGGTAGGCAGTTGGTCAACCGCCAGCAGAGGTTCTACCATAGAAATAACCTGGAGCGATCAGCCTGATATAAGCAACCACATTACGTATAAGAAGCTGCGACGTTCACCTTTCCAATGCAGGGCCTCTGTATCAGGGGATGATGGTGTCACCTATGAGGTGCTCCGACTTCTCTTGATTATCGGACCTCCCTTCCAACCCTCTTCTCGATCTCTACAATTTAAGCCTTCATCAAGGAGCGCTTCCTCAAGCCTGTACACGCACCACCTTTATACCTTTACCCAAAGGTAACTCTGATAAGATTGGACCCATTTCTTTCACGTCTCGCTTCCGTGAAGTACAGTACTACAGCGTATCATCCTTAATAGGCTCATGCATATCATCTTGCTCCACATGATATATTCTCACCTATTCTTTTTGCCAGGTAGGGAAAGAAGTCAGTGTTTGGCTGAGTATTTCGCCCACCTCCAAGAGAACACAGACCTTAGATTCGCCTTTCATGTTGCGAAAAGGGACATCCCCATCCTAGAACAACTTTCAGAGCTTAGTGTAAGGTGTCAGCTGCTCAGATGGATCAGAGGGCGGGCCCCCCTCTGACCGTGCTGTCCATGGGCGCCGCCTTCTATGTCACGCCTCCTTTCGCCCAAGGGACACCACAGGAGGGGTCCCCGCCCGACGCTGTTCAGCGTCTCTTCCACAAACTTCTCACCAACCGTGAACTTGAAACTGAGGACATTGTGCTCTGTTATTCTGATGACGTTTGTCTTTGCACATTCTCACGTGAGAGATTTGAATTCAAGTCCACCTTGACCAAGTGCTCTCACTCCGCCGCTGAGTGTGGCCAACTCCGCCACGAAAAAGATTCTAACATGATGGTGTTAGAAATGAGGATTGCTTCCTTCTTCTTCACAATGATGAAACGAACATGTCGCTCGTACACTTTCTCAAGCATCAATACTTTTACCCACAGTAACCATCAGTACTCGTATCCATAGTAAACATCAATACTGGTATTCATAGTAACCATCAATACTGTTATTCATAGTGAATAACCAATGCTGTTACCCACAGTAACCATCAGTACTCGTATCCATAGTAAACATCAATACTGGTATTCATAGTAACCATCAATACTGGCATTCATAGTGAATAACCTATACTGTTACCCTCAATAACCATCAATACTGGTATCCATAGTAAACATCAATACTGGTATTCATAGTAACCATCAACACTGGTATCCAGAGTAACCATCAACACTGTTAACTATAGTAACCATCAGTACTTGTATCCATAGGAACCATCAATACTGGCATCCATAGTAAACATCAGTAATAGAGTCCATAGTGAACATCAATTATGGTGTCCATAGTAACCATCAATACTGGTGTCCATAGTAACCATCAATACTCGTATCCATAGTAACCATCAGTAATGTTACCCATAGTAACCATCAGTACGGGTATCCATAGTAACCATCAACACTGTTACCCACAATAACCATCAGTACTAGTATCCAAAGCAACCATCAATACTGTTATCTCTAGTAACCATCAATACTGGTATCCATAGTAACCATCAATACTGGTATCTATAGTAAACATCAATAATGGTGTCCATAGTAATCATCAATAATTGTGACCATAGTAACCATCAATACTGGTATCCATAGTTACCATCAATAATGTTATTTATAGTAACCAACAGTACTGGTATTCATAGTAACCATCAATACTGGTATCCATAGTGACCATCAATACTGGTATTCATAGTAACCACCAACACGTTACCCACAGTAACCATCAATAATGGTATCCATAGAAACCATCAGTACTGGTATCCATAGTAATCATCAGTACTGGTATTCATAGTAACCATCAACACTGTTACCCACAGTAACCATCAACACGGTATCCTTAGTAACCATCAATACTGGTATCTATATTAACCATCAATAGTGGTATCCATAGTAACCATCAGTAATGTTACCCATAATAACCGTCAATAGTGGTGTCCATAGTAACCATTAATACTGGTATTCATAGTAACCATCAACTCTGTTACCCACAATAACCATCAATACTGGTATCCATAGTAACCATCAATACTGGTATCAATAGTAGCCATCAGTACTGGTATCCACAG
The DNA here is from genome assembly GCA_038088735.1 of Panulirus argus. Taxonomy (NCBI): domain Eukaryota; kingdom Metazoa; phylum Arthropoda; class Malacostraca; order Decapoda; family Palinuridae; genus Panulirus; species Panulirus argus. The sequence continues at coordinate 2,842 of JAYMFT010254926.1, forward strand.
CAATCTTCAATACTGGTATCCATACTTACCATCACTACTGGTATCTATAGTAACCATCATTAGTGGTATCCATAGTAACCATCAATAATGTTACCCATAGTAACCATTAATACTGGTATCCATAGTAGCCATCAATACTGGTATCCATAGTACCCATCAATACTGGTATCCTTAGTAACCATCAATACTGGTATCCATGATAACCATCATTATTGTTATCCATAGTAACCATCAATACTACTAGTAACCATCAATACTGGTATTCATAGTAATCATCAATACTGGTATTCATAGTAACCTTCAGTACTGTTATCCAGAGTAACCATCAATACTGGTATCCATAGTAACCATCAATACTGGTATCCATAGTAACCTTCAAAACGGGTATTCATAGCAACAAATGTTACTGGTATTCATAGTAGCCATCAATACTGCTACCCATAGTACCCATCAATACTGGTATTCATGGTAACCATCAACACTAGTATTGAGAGTAACCATCAATACTGATGTTCATAGTAATATTCAACACTGATATCCATAGTGACCATCAATCCTGGTATCCATAGTAATCATCAATGCTGGTGTTCATAGTAACCATCAATACTGGTATCCATATTAACCATCAATACATGTATTCATAGTAATCATCAATACTGTTATCCATAGTATCCATCATACTGGTATTCATAGTAACCATCAATTATAGTATCCATAGTAACCATCAATACTTGTATCCATATTAACTATCAATACTGGTATCCATAGTAACCATCAATACATGTATTCATAGTAATCATCAATACTGTTATCCATAGTATCCATCAATACTGGTATTCATAGTAACCATCAATACTGGTATCCATAGTAACCATCGGTACGGGTATTCATCAATACTTGCATCCATATTAACCATCAATACTCTTATTCACAGTAACCATCAATTCTGGTATCCACAGTAACCTTCAATACTTGTATCCATATTGACCATCAATATTGGTATCCATAATAACCATCAGCACTTGTATTCATAGTGATTATCAATACTGGTATCCACAGTAACTATGAATACTGGTATTCATAGTAAACACCAATACTAGTATCTATAGTAACCATCAATACTGGTATGCATAATATCCATCAGGACTGGTATCCATAGTAACCATCAAAACTGGTATTCATAGTAACCATCAATACTGGTATCCATAGTAGCCATCAATACTGGTATTCATAGTAACCATCAATACTGATATTCATGGTAAACATCAATAATGGTGTCCATAGTAAACATCAATAATTGTGTTAATAGTAACCATCAGTACTGGTATTCATAGTAATCTTCATTACTGGTATCTGTAGTAACCATCAATACTGGTATTCATAGTAACCATCGATAGTGGTATCCATAGTAACCATCAGTACTGGTATTCATAGTAACCATCAGTACTGGTATCCATAGTAACCATCAATACTGGTATCTATAGTAACCATCAATAGTGGTATCCATAGCAACCGTCAGTAAAGTTACCTATAGTAACCATCAATAGTGGTGTCCATAGTAACCATTAATACTGGTATTCATAGTACCCATCAACTCTGTTACCCACAGTAACCATCAATACTGGTATCCATAGTAACCATCATTACTGTTATCCATAATAACCTTCAATACTACTAGTAACCATCAATACTGGTGGTCATAGTAATCATCAATACTTGTATTCATAGTAACCTTCAATATTGTTATCCAGAGTAACCATCAATACTGGTATCCATAGTAACCATAAATCTTAGTATCTATAATAATCATCAATACTAGGATCCATAGTAACCATTAATACTGGTATCCATAGTAACCTTCGAAACGGGTTTTCATAGCAACAATCGTTACTGGTATTCATAGTAACCATCAATACTGGTGTCCATTGTAACCATCGATGTTAACCATAGTAACCATCACTACTGTTACCCATAGTACCCATCAATACTGGTATTTATGGTAACCATCAACGCTAGTATTCAGAGTAACCATCAATACTGATATTCGTAGTAATATTCAATACTGATATCCGTAGTGACCATCAATCCTGGTATCCATAGTAATCATCAATGCTGGTGTTCATAGTAACCATCAGTACTGGTATCCGTATTAACCATCAATACTGGTATTCATAGTAACCATCAATTCTTGTATCCATAGTAACCATCAATACTTTTTTCCAAATTAACTATCAATACTGTTATCCATAGTAACCATCAATACATGTATTCATAGTAATCATCAATACTGGTATCCATAGTATCCATCAATACTGGTATTCATGGTAACCATCAATAATGGTATCCATAGTAACCATCAATACTGGTATTCATAGTAACCATCAATACTGGCATCCATATTAACCATCAATACTCTTATTCATAGTAACCATTAATTCTGGTATCCATGGTAGCCATCAATACTTGTATCCATATTAACCATCAATATTGGTATCCATAATAACCAATAGGACTTGTATTCACAGTGATTATCAATACTGATATCCATAGTAACTATCAGTACTGGTATTCGTAGTAACCACCAATACTGGTATCTATAGTAACCATCAATACTGGTGTTCATAATAACTATCAAAATTAGTATCCATAGTAACCATCAATACTGGTATTCATAGTAACCATCAATACTGGTATTCGTTGTAATCATGAATACTGGTATCCATAGTAACCATCAATACTGGTATCCATATTAACTATGAATACTGGTATTCATAGTAACCATCAATACTAGTATCCATAATAACCATCAATACTGGTATTCACAGTAACCATCAATACTGGTTATCCATAGTAGCCATTAGTACTTTTATTCATAGTAACCATCAGTACATGTATTCATAGTAATCATCAATACTGGTATCCATAGTATCCATAAATACTAGTATCCATAGTAACCATCAATACTGGTATCCATAGTAACCATCAGTACTGGTATCCATAGTAACCATCAATACTAGTATCCATAGTAACCATCAATAATGGTGTCCATAGTATCCATCAATACTGGTATTCATAGTAACCATCAATACTGGTTTTCATAGTAACCATCAATACTGGTATTCATAGTAACCATCAATACTGATATTCATAGTAGCCATCAATACTGGTATCCATAGTAACCATCAATACTGGTATCCATAGTAACCATCAATACTGGTGTCCATAGTATCCATCAATACTGGTATTCATAGTATCCATCAATACTGGTATTCATAGTAATCATCAATACTGGTATTCATGGTAACCATCAATACTGGTATTCATAGTAACCATCAATACTGATTTTCATAGTAGCCATCAATACTGGTACCCATAGTAACCATCAATACTGGTATTCATAGCAACCATCAATACTGGTATTCATAGTAACCATCAATACTGGTATTCACAGTAGCCATCAATACTGGTGTCCATAGTATCCATCAATACTGTTATTCATAGTAACCATCAATACTGGTATTCATAGTAACCATTAATACTGGTATTCATAGTAGCCATCAATACTGATATTCATGGTAAGCATCAATACTGATATCCATAGTAACCATCAATACTGGCATTCATAGTAACCATCAATACTGGTATTCACAGTAACCATCAATTCTGGTATTCAAAGTAACCACCAATACTGGTATCCATAGTAACTATCAATACTGGTATCCATAGTAACCATCAATACTGGTGTCCATAGTATTCATCAATACTGGTATTCTTAGTAACCATCAATACTGGTATTCATAGTAACCATCAATATTGGTATTCATAGTAACTATCAATACTGATATTCATAGTAGCCATCAATACTGGTATCCATAGTAATCATCAATACATGTATTCATAGTAATCATCAATACTGGTATCCATAGTATCCATCAATACTGGTATTTATAGTAACCATCAATACTAGTACTCATAGTAACCATCAATACTGGTATCCATAGTAACCATCAATACTGGTATCCATAGTAACCATCAATACTGGTATCCATAGTAACCACTAATACTGGTGTCCATAGTGTCCATCAGTACTGGTATTCATAGCAACCATCAATACTGATATTCATTGTAGCCATCAATACTGGTATCTATAGTAGCCATCAATACTGGTATTCATAGTAACTATCAATACTGGTATTCATAGTAACCATCAATACTGGTATTCACAGTAATCATCAATACTGGTGTCCATAGTATCCATCAATACTGGTATTCATAGTATCCATCAATACTGTTATTCATAGTAACCATCAATACTTTTATTCATAGTAACCATCAGTATTGGTATTCATAGTAACCGTGAATACTGGTATTCACAGTAACCATCAATACTGGTGTTCACAGTAACCTTCAATACTGGTATCCATAGTAGGCATCAATACTGGTGTCCTTAGTAACCTAGAAATCTATTTATCAAACCCAAATGCCAGGATCCTAAGTCGCCGGGAATCTCCTCTTGCCTTCACAGGCAAGACAGTTGGTGTGGGTGTCGAGAGTGCTGAGAAGTTTTACAAGTTTTTGTATGTACGATTTTTTCCAGCTTTTCCTGCAGTCCACTTGTCTATGTTTGATGTGAAACTTCTTAGTTCCGTTGAGGCGATATGAAATAAAGATGTGAGACTCATCGTAGGTTGTTCCTTGTCAACCAGGCTAATAAGTATGCGACTGAGCTTGCCTTTGCCACAATCACTGACTTCATTCAATGCCTTAATGCAGTTTTAAGAGGCAAGTCTCTCAGAGACCCCACCTCGGCCCCCAGTTTTGCGCAACACCTTCGACGAGTCATTAAGGACCACAACTCCTGCACGAAAGAACCCGCCATCATTCGTCAGGTCTGTGCAGTGGCTCGACCTCAGCCTATCCCAGGTATGGCCGCTGTGTGAATTAACGCCAACGGATCTTGCACCAGAGAATCCTTGGCACATCAGACGTCCGTCTCCCAGCTGGTGTCACCCTAGCCGGCTCGGTCCTTCTGTTCTGCGAGGAGGCTGTCATCTGCGGACGACTAGATGGCGCCCTTGCACCATGCCTGACGATACATGATGTTATTGATGGATCCTTGCTGGAAGACGCTGCTTATGCTGTGTACAGCAACAACAACCTTATTCACTCTCAGCAAGGAAAACTCCTCTCTTGCTCCAGCTCTTCCCACAGTGGACTTCATCGCATTTCCATGGCAAAGAATCATTTCGTGCAGGTTCAAGTGCACAATGTAATCTTCTCTGACCCCAAAGCAGCTCCCTGCAGCAAACTGTTCCATCGATCATTCGCTCCTGAAGCCGCTGACTGACTGAGCAACCCAATTCCTTCGGACACCTTCACATGTCAAACACACGTCAGTAATCATGCAGATAACCTGGCCCGTATGGTCTCAGGCGCCCACTTCGGACTCCGTATGAGTAAAGGCTTAGTGCATGCTTGCCACACCGCATTTTCCCGCTAGGAAGAAAACCTCTTGAGAGATGTTGAGAGAGCAGTTAGGTGTGCTATGATCATTTTAGGCTCCAGAAAGATGAATATGGAAGGCACGGGACCTGTACTGGATGATGATGTCATATTGTAACTGTCAGGACACTTCTAGGCTACAGATGCATGTGGCAAGTTGCGAGAATCTTTCATCCTGAACATTCTCCTCTCCATATCCTAACTTCCTTAGGCTTCAGTAAGCCCCTTTGTAATATTTACATGTACTCGCGACACTTGCCAGACGCTTCTGTTATTATTGTACAGGGGTACGTAGTGCCAGCACTAGGATCCCGATTCCTCTATCAAGGAATAAATTCCTGAAACGAAAACCGAATTCTCCATTCTCGGAGCTGCATAAACATCTGATGTGATCATGGCCAGTACAATCACATTTTGTTACTTCATGTTCTCTATGTAATGTATTTTGACCTTTTGTGTTATTATCAGTGTTAAAAGTCCATATATTTAATGTGTTCTCATTCCCACAACAATGTCTATACGCGTGCGCATACGAGCCTGATACTCTGTATGTGTACGTATTATAACAATCATACAAACACCATAAATCATTTAAGCTTAACAGTTCCTCGTGTTGCCATCGGCGTCACCAGGTGTCCCGCCCGAGATCACCTGTCATGTGTCTCACATACATCACTCCTTCCTCTGGCGGGAGTAGGAGCCTCTTGGGCGCCATTAGACCAGCCTGTCACCCACCTGTGTCCAATTTTCCGTGTACGCTGCCCACCTTACGCTCTATTCTGGCCTCCACCTGCCCCCTGGTCACGTGCCCTTCACCCATACCACCATCACTGAAATGCTCCGTCTAAATATATCTGGACGACAGAGAGATTTCCAATCAATAGTAAAAGGGAGAAGCGGAGGCCAACCTTTTTCTGGGGACGACCCTGACATTCACCTGCTTCAGCTGCTCCAGTGAAAGTCACGCACATTACCTTCCCCGCCATCTACGCACCGACTTGCTGGCTCCAGCAGATATTCTTTGTTGAATCTGTTCTCTAGTAAAGGTGCTGTTAACCCAGCATGTGGCTTGTGAACTGGAACGAAGAACAAATTGGTGAGAGTGTTGTGTATTGGAGAGGGGCACCGCCAGTCACTTCTCCCTGAATGAGGCGTACTTGTCGGCCATGTTAGGGATGGTGGCCTTGTGTCATGCTGTGTTGAACAGGTGTGGAGCAGGTGTTGGCCTCAGTTGTCCACGTCTTCCCTGCCTCACCAAACATCTCTGAACACCAGTAGTTTCCCTTGTGTCATGCCAGACTGTACCATCGCTCGCACTTGCTCAACTGTCTCTCATGTCTCAGCTGGCGCCTCTCTCGCGACCTTCTGGACACGTGCCCCCCCCTCCCCCGGTTCTGACTGGCACCGTTCCAGACGTCTTCGAATTCGTTCCAGTTCCGACCTCTTGACAGACTGTTTCGGTTCCCCTGACATAGGTCGCGGTCTTTCTTCTGAGGGTGACGTTCCATCCCGTCTGACTTGTATCTCATTCTTGTCCTGGGAGCAATGTCAAGCTATTCCTACCGCGTCTTGGAGGAACAGTTGGGTTGACTGTGGACCGACTGGCGCAACCAATATTCGAACCTATGAGTTCGCCCCTCGGCTACCCGTGAATGCGTCACGGTCAGGAGGCGCAAAATGGCTGCAATAGGGAGTGGCAACATCCTTAGATTTATGAATTTTCTTCTGCATTGCCCCACTGCGTATAAAATTGGTAAATGTTATGATCATTGGATCTGTTCATAGCTTAATGTTATGGTCATTGGATCTGTTCATAGCGTAAGCTTATGACCATTGGATCTGTTCATTGCTTAATGTTATGATCATAGGATCTGTTCAAAGCTTAATGTTATGATCATTGGATCTGTTCATAGCTTAATGTTAGGATCATTGGATCTGTTCATAGCTTAATGTTATGATCATTGGATCTGTTCATAGCGTAAGGTTATGACCATTGGATCTGTTCATTGCTTAATGTTATGATCATTGGATCTGTTCATAGCTTAATGTTATGATCATTGGATCTGTTCATAGCATAATGTTGGGATCATTGGATCTGTTCTTAGCTTGATGCTATGATCATTGGATCTGTTCATTGCTTGATGTTATGATCATTGGATCTGTTCATAGGTTGATGTTATGATCATTGGATCTGTTCATAGCTTAATGTTAGGATCATTGGATCTGTTCATAGGTTGATGTTATGATCATTGGATCTGTTCGTAGCTTGATGCTATGATCATTGGATCTGTTCATAGCTTGATGTTATGATCATTGGATCTGTTTATAGCTTAATGTTATGATCATTGGATCTGTTCATAGCTTGATGCTATGATCATTGGATCTGTTCATAGCTTGATGTTATGATCATTGGATCTGTTCATAGGTTGATTTTATGATCATTGGATCTGTTCATAGCTTAATGTTAGGATCATTGGATCTGTTCATAGGTTGATGTTATGATCATTGG
>JAYMFT010254937.1:0-24499 GCA_038088735.1 Panulirus argus
AAAAAAAAAAATATATATATATATATATATATATATATATATATATATATATATATATATATACACACACACACACACACACATCATATTTGTTCGTCATTTTTCGCGCCAAGAACAGACGAAAACAGGCCTATTTCGCTCACATCCAGTCTCTAGCTGTCATTTATGATGCACCGAAACTAGAGCCCCCTATCCGCACTCAGGCCTCGGTTGTTCCATATGCCCTGGTTCAGTCCACTGACAGCACGTCGCCCCCTGTATACCACATCGCTCCAATTTACGCTATTACGTGCACGTATATATACTGAAACCAGTTCTCAGCAACAGTAGTAACAGTTGGCAACAGAAGGAGTAGATACGGTTGGATTATGGTGACCGTCTATCCAGTGAAACAGAGCTCGTGTCCCATATGCCCTCTATTGATCTGGTGTTGTTGAGCCTGACAAAGCAGCAGTTTTTGTTGAAAAGCAAAAAAATAGTCTTTTCATGTCTTGAGGTCAGTCGGTATAAACCGATACTTTTCCCAAACTTAATTTAGATAAGTTTGCTTATCTATGTCATTCGTTTTCGTTTGGGGAGTTTTTTTTTTGTGTGTGTGTGTGGCATTTCAAATGATCGCTTCGTGCGCCACCGAGGGAAGGCCCACTGTCGCTGGCGTCTGTCCTGGTAGGGGATTAGGCACCCCAGCCTCACGTGTGTGGCAACGGTGAAGTAACTGGTTGTTTGGCTCCACCCAAAGAGATTTAGGGTGAGGACGGCGGAGAGGGCGAAGATTGGGAAGAGAGTGAGACAAAGAGAAAGAAAACAAAAGGAGGGATGAGGGAGTTGGAGGAAGAAGATGAGGGAGAGAATGCGAGCGAGAACAGCAGAAAGAGTGGAGATGAAAGAAGGAGATGATGACTGAAAGATAAGATGAGGCACAGTGAGAGTGGCACAGAAAATTAATGTGTGTGAGAGAGGGTGCGGAAGTGGTGGAAGAGAGAGAGCTGGAGTGGAACTGATGCAGAATAAATGGGAGAGTGAATGGGCGAGTGTGAAAGTAAGTGAGAAAGAGAGCAGCAATGAGGGTGATTAGGAGAAGACGTGAAGGTAGCAATTGGTGGTTGAGTTTGCCACAGGAAGAGGTTACAGGTTAGCCCTTCTAATCTGATCCAGATACTTTCAAGTTTATAATTAGACAGAAGAAATAGGTAAATGCATTATTCATAAAATATCTAGAAAAAACTAAAACATTTTCAAAACTTGTGGCAGTGGAACTTTTAAACTTTACTGACTAGAGAGTCGCAAAATATTGAAATTACTAAGATGAACAACAGCAGTTTTTATAGACATCTCGGCTTCAGCTGGGGTTAAAAAGAAATAATTACATTGACTGGCATGTATCCCTGCTGGACTAATTTCTGACACAAGATCAAACCTCGAAGGACACGCTAAAGTGTGTGTGGTGTGGTATGTGTGTGTATGTGTATGTGTGTGTGTGTGTGTGTGTGGTGTTGGTGGGGTGGCATTTACTTTTGATAACATTCATGGCGAAAACAGAATTTGAAAGGCAAACTCATGAATTTCAACGACATCCCCATCTTTTACCTCTTTTAATCAACCTTGACCTCGAGAGGGGAGGGAACTGCGCTTTAAAAATATAACCTTTGACGGTGATAGACTATTGTGTCTTTCTGCACGAGGATCATGCTGCATTGAGGAAGTAATTACATGACTGGGGTGGTGGTGAGTATTGATATTGTGACGGCCTCGCTAGGTGAAAAATTTTCTTCAGAAGCTCAAGACTTTTTCTTCAGAAATCCGTATTGTTTTTCTCTTCGTCAGCGTTGTCATCCTTATTATCATAGTCGTCATCATCATCTTAGTCATCGTTCCTCTCGACATTCATCTTTAGACTTGATAACATCTTGATCACGTCAAAGACCACTATCGTCATCACTAATATTATCGTCAACACCAAGACGCTGTTTTCATGACCCTAGATCATCATTGATGACTTTAGTGATCACATCCCATGCAATAACAAATAAAAAAATCGACTCTATAGGGGGAATTGTCCCTATGACCCAAGGCACCTCTTTTTTGACCTCGATGGCGACAGGAGTAAAAAGAATCGCCCACGTATCTGATGAACAAAAGGAGGAGGATACATCTGGGTCAGTGGGTCTCCCTACCACTCGCTCCTCCGCTCGGGCTTCCTACACATTCTGAACCTTTTGTCACTGCCACACTGGCGCACAGTTCTTACAAACACTCGCCTTCTTACACACACATACCTCGACAACATGTATCTCCCACGACTCTATTCTTAGATTTAATCTTTCCCCGCATCGAGCAGCACTACGCGCTGGCCCTGCTTATTAACAAAATCTGGAAATAGGTAAAACAAGTTTTAAGAAATTGATGCTCTGTGAGAGAATCTCTCTCCCCAAACTGTACAAATAAGTAAGAAAACACGCGAGAGATTGGAATGTCTCATATTAAGTTTGCCTTCCTTGCCTGAATTCTCTCGACAAATTCGTATTTGTTTTGTTCTGTTTTATCGTCATTGCCATCTTGAGTTGACGCATTTATTGCTTCCCCTCACAATCAAATAACATTTCTATAACACAAATTTCGTCTGAGTAAAAAGGTCTAATTTCCACGAGATGCAGTCAAGCAAAAGGTTTGGTCTCGTGTTTGACCAGGAGTTATGGCTTCCATTACTCTGCTACTTGCTGCCAATGGTGTTTTGTGTCGATACTGTATCGAACCTGTCGCCAGAGCTTCATTATTATCATTCATTCTCCCTTTTTCTTCCATATTCTTTCATTTTTATGATTCTGTCCACACCTGTCACTCCAGTTTCTCTTACTACTATATTTTCACCTCGTTATCATCTCCAGTGATATACCCTTGATCTCGTTCTTGCGATCCCTTGGATAATGAAAACGTCTCAACCTTCTTTTTACAGAAAGATAAGGGTAATGGTCAGCTATCCTCCTCAGAAGTCTGGCAAAGGCCTCAGTGACACTGTCCATCACTGGACTTCATTTTCCAGTCTTGCTTCCCAGCATCCTATCTTAGACGCCTCTCAGGGGGGTTATTGATTCCGGCAGTGGCTAATTGCTAATGCCTGGAAACCACAGAGGTAACAAGGGTTAATAACGTTACAGCCACTGGAAGCCTTCGACAACCGGAGGTTAACGTGGTTCCGAAGTTCCAGGTCCGTTTAACTTCATGAGGCTGGGGGTGTATTCGAAGCCTGGAAATTTCACCAGTCAGGAATTCTTGAACGCTTGGTTTTATGGTCCTGAGAAACTTATTGGCTCGGTATTACTCATCTTTAATGTCTGGAGTTCTCCGCTTATGAGGAATACTTTAGGGACTAGAGTCTTCAGGTCTGAAAAAGTTTCCATCGACTGGAAATCTTTGGGGTCATCATCTTTTTTTGGGGGGAAGTCTTTGGTTTGTAGGATACTCTGTCGTCTGGGCCTATGGTGTCTGGAATTTGAAAGGGCTCGGAAGCTCCATGTCATCAAATAGCATGAGGCTTATTTGAAATTAAAGGAACATCGCGTATAAGGGGTCGCGACTCCAGTCTCCATCAACCAAACCAAGACAGTAGTTTTAAAGATGTCTCGCTTGCAGCCCTGTCCCACTCAACTAATATCTTACGGGCCCGTAACCCCTCTCCAGGTCGTTAGTAAACCAAATTTCTCGGTATCACAAAACGATATACTATGCTGGGAGAAACAGGTCAGCGACATCCTAAGATACTCTAACTATCGTCTCTACGTTTTTCGGAGACTCAAGTCTCCAGTCCACCACACAACAGGGGCTGATGTAAAAGGTGCCACCTATAGATCTAGTGACTCTAAGCGCTGCTTATCCCAAATATCTCCAACTATCCCTTATACTTCATCACAGTTCAGGGAGAAGTTACTGCACTATGCTTGCCACCATCAACTCCTGCCACCAGGGATCCCTCATTCCCGAGGTACAGTTCGACACCCCAACCATATCGAGTTCACCCGAGCACGTAGAGACGCTTACAAGATCAGGTCCATTTCAACCATTGTAAATATTTCAAATCAGTCGTGGTATGTATGTAAAGATTGTCTGCTTGACACCCCATCCCTTAGTAATAGCCCTACACTTTGTGTGTATTTTCTTTGTATATTATAGCCACTGGCTAAACTTTGTAAAGCAAATTATTACCATTGCTATTATTGTTATTATTATCATTATTATTATTATTATTGTTATTATTATTGTCATTATTATTATTATCATCATTATTATCATTTATTATTATTATCATTATTATCATTATAAGTAGTAGTAGTATTGTCATTGTTAGTATTATCATTTTTATCATTAGCATTAGCATTATTATTATTAACATCGTTATTATTAGTATCGTTTATAAGTATTACACTTAAACGTGTTTTTTTGAAAAAAAAACACATCTCTGAGTGAAAAAAAAAGGCACCGTTGATCTAATGTTAATGCAAGTGGAAAAAAAGAATAACTCCGTCTCCCACAACTGCCCAAAACACATAGGGTCTGTGGCAAACCAGAGCATAATGAATCACATGTTTTCCCCAGGCTGTATCGACATGCCACTACCAGACGTCAGGTTCAGGCATAGAAGAGGTAGATAGCAAGGTCCCAAGCGCTGTGAGGTGTGAGTGTAATATCAGTGCGTGTGGCACATGGGATAATGCACCTGCCTGTCTCCCTCGCCGGGCATACTGCCTGCCACACTAAGAGGGGAAAAAGAAAAGATAGATAGGAACTCTGTCTCGGGAATATGCGTTGTTGGATTGGCGCGGTGCCTAGGGATGTATGTCTCCGATTCGTATTTTATCTGGGTGCACACGTGAAAAATGGCGTTGTGTTTGGTTGTGTGTGTGTGTGTGTGTGTGTGTGTGTGTGTTCTGGGCAGGATTTACAGTCTATGACGGATTTATCCTGGGGGAAAGATACACTATAACTGCGGCTATAACTTAGGATATATGGAAAAGTTTGCGGCAAACATTCTTTCCGGTGGTGGCTGGCGCCTCCTGCAAGCGGTTCTGGCGCAAGTGATAAGACACAGCTGATGAGGTAGTACCATCCTTCATGGGTAAAAAAAGTAGTTGAGATAGTATGCCCTGCTGCTGATTCTATTGCAGCCCTGAAGATGCAAGGGCTTCTGGACGTAGAAGCTATGTTCTGTTTAGTACCTGTTCACACTTCACAGTAGCAAAGTAGGGTCGGCAGCATACAACTGAGGTTTAGAGAATACATCTTCGCTCGGCCTCCTTTGCTCCTACGATCAGGAAGTGATGATACATGCCTGTCTCTGCTGCCAATGAGAGGATGGGACCAGGATGTAACACTACCTTTCTCTCTCCTGAAGCCTCTACCCCTTGCCTCTGCCCCTTTTTTATAACTCTGACTAACTATTCCTTAAATAATTTTCTCCAACGAATGCGATTTTTACGTTAACATTTATTCTATAGAACACAGGTACTCTGTGGTGACCATTACTCGTATGATTTTCCACCATTGCTAAAAATATTCCGCAAATTTTGTTCCCTCGAATAAGAGTGCGTTTCGTATTACTTTACCATTAGCATTGTTACCAGTGTCATTGTTATCAATATTCCTCGTACGTGGTTACCAATACGACTAGCTGTCATCACGCCCTGACATCGCTAGCCTCTCTCAACGCCCTCCAGGTGCTACTATCACCACCAGCACTATCATCTTGTGTCCTTTTGCGTCTTTTACCAATATTTTTTCGTCTATCGGTACCATTGCTTCTAATATTCTTCACCTGCTGGTCTCACATTCAGCAATACTGTTTACATGCATGTACTATTACTACCACTGTATTTCCTTGCTGTTCTGCTACCCTTTCTCGTGTAAGTGGCTCTCTGATTTTAGCGAATGCATCCGTAAACACGTTAAAAAAAGTTTAATATAATCTTACACAAGAGCACATTACATCGGCAGTTTACTGAGTGTCTCAGTCAACGCAAGGAAGCTGATTAATACCCACACTTGCAAAATGAGTCATTAGCGTATTGATGACTTTTATCCTAGCATTACATAACGAATTCAATTTGAAAGCACTTCATAATGCTTTACGATTTGGCCGTTTCACCGCAGCGGGTCAGTTGATTATGCGAAGGAGAAAAGACCCTGAAATCAGAGTTACGTGAGCATTTAGGCACATACGACAGTGAATACTGGTGTTTAGTCATATAATGGGTTAAGAATCAGACGAAAGATAGAGTAATACACCTTGCCACAACTTACGCTTTGGGTGAATGTAGACCAATGGACTCAAAACGCTTCCCTGCACTTGCCCACTAACTCCCCTCACCGATGTAATCCCACATTTTGAGGGATTCAACGCGAAACAACCTATGCTACGAATCCCTTCTGAAGCGTGGAGGATAATCCTTGGGCTAGTCATAAAAATCACATCATATGTCGACTAAAACTTTTCATTTGAGAGCAGACAGCCAGCGAGTATTTCTCTGAAAATGAAAGTGCAATATGTTCATACAACATTTACCTTTTCACGTTGAAGTATGAAAATGTTTTTGAACAGACGATTCTTTGAATGTAGAATTGTTTAGAATGCGGTTATTTCTCAGGTGTAAAATAAATGGATTCAAAATTCGTAATGCCAGGAAAATACTTGATTATCATTATCTTTTATGAAAACCACAGTGGAACATCTAACAACAAACTGTTGTCAAAGAAAAGATTTAGGATTTAAGACGAACCTAAGTATTTTACAAGGATTTTTGTAGTGTCGGATTATTATGGACATATCAGCTTAAAATATCTAGTAACATTACCACAAATTAACAAATTGTTTTACTTTGAAGGTATTTTAAGACACACGAGAGGCATTTACAGGATGTATGGTGTAAGTAAACCTTCATTCGTTATGTATTCGTTACGTACCCAAGACTTAGTGGTCGAACTGCACGTAGATGCTATTGATTAAGCGAAACGCCATCTTGCATCGTAGCAAATCATGTAACAGACATCAAATTACATGCTTTGGAATTCTCTATCTTTTCATGTCTTTTCCAATAACTATGACCTGGCTCGTTTCAAAAGACAGGTCTTTCACTTTCTCAAAAATTCGTAAATACTTTCCCTGTCTCTTTTTTTTTTCCCCTCTCTCAATTCTCTCTATATTTCAATTAGGGTCCGGCCTTGATGTAGGCTTTTGTCCGTGACTGGAGCCTTCAACATAAAAAAAAAAAATGATACCCCTTGATCACCTCCAAAGAATATGTAATCTCTTGTACCACGTTGGTGCTCTCTCTCTCTCTCTCTCTCTCTCTCTCTCTCTCGTAGCTCTTGCAAAAGTCACATCGCAAGATCGTCAGCAACTTTCCCAGTAGCTGCTTCAAAAGTGCGCGTTTTCTTTTTCCAGCCTTTTTCTAGAATTCTTCCCTGCAGGAGTCGCCCAAAGTTACCGCTGAAGTTATCTACCAAACGTACCCGACACTTACAAAGTTACCGAGAAGTGAGTGGCTCCATGCAGCAGCCGCAGAACGCCCTCAGTAGCTTACAGCTCTCCCCTCAATACACAGTATCATAAGATCCGACCTCCTGATGGAGAGGAGAACGAAGAAAGTAGAAGGGGGAATCCGGAGCGTTCGAAGTCAATGCCAAGATTGCTGTTGCGTGGAGAGGCTCTTATTCTCCACGAAGATTAGTTATCTACTGTTTTACATTTTAACGATGTGGTCCGATATTTACTGTCCTTGGGGATCACTCGGGGACCGACTTTGCGGTTGTGGATATCGTAACTTTCTTGTGTGAGTTCCTTGACGATTGTGTAGTTGATGATGTCCGAGCTAGGCTGGTGTTAAGAGAAGGCTTTTCTGTCGTAATTTTAGTATTGGAACAGTACTTACTTATTCTGAATCTCAGTTCATCATATTTCATACTATGTGTCCACTTTTCTTTCTCATCGTGATCCATCTAGGAGGTAGTATCGTATGTAAAGGGCTAGGTTGGTAAAAATGCTCACCTGTAATGAAAATTTTCACTAAATTATTGTTCTTGTCCTGATGCATATAATGTCTGCAGGTCCTCATTCGACAAGACTTTATGCGAATGGTCAAACTATGATTAAAAAAATTTCATTTCACTTTAGGAATAGTTTCGTGTCGTGAACACCAAATGTTTCTACTTGGTTGTTCCAATATCTAGGACAGTTATCAGTGCCTTGTCGAACACATTAAAACTTTTCACTTGCCAGTAACATCCTTCCAGTTGAATACCGACAACTTGTGCAAGAATATTTCAACTCACGTCCAGTTCTGAATTCATTTATGAGGTCTTAATCTGCTCAGGATCGACTGTTTACCACTTTAAGTTCCCTAACATCGTCAGACGACCTTCCCACTACCAATGTTTTCCCAGAATTCTTGCACGTTCCTTGCCTCCCTACAACCTCCTGGCACAACTTTTTACCCCCCCACTGTGGCTTTTCTCTCTCACTTCTGAGGCCGCTCAGGCACCACAACCAGCACACACAATCACTGGCCTTGGCCGCTACCTTGACCCTCGGGAGCGTCAGAAAAGTTGGGGCGAGAACTGCCCTCAAATTGGTTATTGGCTCGGGGAGTTTAATCAGCGGTGAGGGTTTTCCTTGATATATATATATATATATATATATATATATATATATATATTTTTTTTTTTTTGTAGGTGTCTATGAATGTTTATATTTGTAACGGTGTATGAGTGTGAATGTCAAAAAGTCTGTCTGTTTTTGTGCATGTGATTACTTGTGATTACTATATTCGTGTTACGAAGAGAGAGGTTTACACTCGCGTTGCTCAGTCTCTTAAGCTTGTACATATGCTTCATGTCGTTGATTATATGTCTACATATACACACGAACGCGTAAGCCTAAACCAGCTTCCCGTTTATCGACCTGCCCAGAGGGAAGGATCATCAGCTAGGATTGCTATGGGCCAACTTCTGCAACCAGGACTTGAGCCAGTATGGGCCAGCGTGTGTGTTAATCATGGTCAACCGACACTAAAAGGAAGCCCATGTGTATGTGTGCGAATGCGTTCAAACATGTTGTCTTTCTACTTTAAAAATCAAAAAAGGAAGATTAGAAGAGAAAGGCTAGGGTAACGGGAGAGGTAAAACTAAACAGGTGGGTAATGCAGCAGAGACAGTGATAGCGACATTGAGAAAAGACATGAGTACCTACCTTAATAGGAGTACCTACAGGGAGATTTTTCCCTGTGGTAAGGGCTGCGCGTAGCTCTCACTGTGGAGAGAGAGAGAGAGAGAGAGAGAGAGAGAGAGAGAGAGAGAGAGAGAGAGGTTATCTCCGGGTGCCTCAGTCAACTGGCACTAACTCATTGCCAGAAGATAGGAGATGCCGCTTCGTCAATTCTCATAAAACTCCCAAGGTGTAGGTCCCTGGGAACGTTGTAGTAACGGTCCACCACCACCACCACCACCACCAGCTAAATCGATCCGTTGTCGGGGAAAATATAAGCGGAGGAAAGGAAATCTATATAACCGCCAAGGCGACTCTCCTCTTGGCCGGGATCGATAACGTGAGTGTTCACGGGGAATACGAAGGCTTCACTGAACCAGAGGATCCAGTCGCTTCCCTCCTTAATAGTACTGGCATTGAGATTTTCCCATTCGCTTTGAGATCTCATAACGCCATGATGAAGATGGTTGGTTGGGTAGCTGGTTGGTTTGCCCTGTGGGTTTATCAGCTACTGGGGTCATTTAAAGACCGACAATGTCAAGCTACAACCACCAACTGGAAAAAATATATCTTAACACCTTCTTCAGGTGTTAAGGATGATTCCAAGACCACATACTCTCACTATGCATGTGGCTCATGCTGTGAGGAAACTCCAGTGATAGATTTTTTCTTTTATTCCCAAGGGTTACTGATGCTACACCTGCAGGTGTCTGGGTTATGCCTTTTGTTTACAGCAATGTATACTATTTATGACTTAAAGATGAATTGTGGAAGAATTGAGCAGGAGAGAGAAATAGAGTGAGTGAGTGACTGAAACAAAAAGTTTGATTTATGTCTGATACGAAATTCATTTCCCATTAAAACTCGTTCAGTTAAATACCATACTTTTTTCACCTGCATTGTCACCACTTTATATTCATATTGCTTAGGTGAATAAGATGTTACACAAATGTAGACTGATTGCTGCATAAACATCTTCACAGATGTAGTATGATTCCTTGTGAAGTTATTCGTTATTGTACTCAAGACAAATGGTAGTCATGGGCAGCTTTGTTAAGTCGCTATGTCGTTGACAGAGACGGATCTTTACGTGACAAGAAATATTACAAAGTCCCTGACAAACACATATATATGACAAAAAACTTTCATCAAAAGTTATTTTGAACGGGACGATTTTAGAATATGGGAAGTAAATAAGAACATCCGTCTTGTAGACTGTTCCAGTTCTCAGTTCTATCAAAAACGTAACATTTTACGGTGACAGTGATAACGACAGGGCGTTCTTAATCATTCAGACTTATTCTAATAATTCTTAAGTACTTAATCTCTATGTCCATCAAGTTTTGACAGTGACGAACTGAGATTAGCCTCCCAGTAGCGCTTTGCATTTAAAGATGAGACTAATTTGGTATGTTGGATCTTTTCTTTCTAATCCCGTCTGCGTGACCGACGGACCTTGCTCTCGTGTCGAACCTCAGGGTGAGTCATTTGTGCCTCAGGTATATCATCTCCGGCCGGCACCACCTTACCACACGAGAAATGACCATTATGACACGTCGCATTTTTCCTCGAATAGCAAAGCTGTGGAATTCTCTTCATTCCTTCGTCTTTCGCTGTTCCTCATAACTTTTCCACGTACGAGAGTTCCGGTTCACAAACGTCTGGGGAACTCTTCTTCCTTCGTTTTCTCTTACTCTATTTCCCTCTCACCCAGGGACTTGTATATCCGTATCACGACGGTCTCCTTACGAATTGAAGTGATCTTTCCCCTCAGCGCCACAAGCGGAATGACATCGTACAGTGGTATAACCACTCCCGCCTTGCCATTTTTTTTTTTCTGTCCATACTAGCCATAATACCAGCACAATCTTCTCGCTGAACAATTTACTTAGAAATTCATCAGTCTGGCAGTCAGCAATTTCTATACTACCAAGGAAATGGACAGATAGATGTTAGCCGTGTATGGGTTTAGTGATCTTGCGTCTGGTGAATTCCTTGGCGAGTTTATAGATAGAGGACAGACAGGCCAGCTTTCTTTTGTAAATAACAGTATGATATTTCCTGAAAATTTGTTACCCCAACAGCTAGCATTCTCTATCCTGCTCAGGAAATGGATGAATTATTGTCAGTTGTGTTTGGGGGTTACTCATTGTGCGTCTGGCCATTTCTTCAGCACGTGTGCAGACAATAGACAAGACGGCCTTTTCACAGTTCAGAATAAAGGAAGAGGAAGAATGAAAAAGTGGGGAGAGAAGAGAGAATGGAAGGTAAACACAAAAGAAGAGAGGTCGAAAAGGAGGCAGGAAGGAAGGAAGAAAGGGAGAGAATGAGGTAAAGTAAGAGACAGGAAGGAAGAGAGGGGAGAGAGAGAGAGACAAAGCACGAAGCTGGGAGGAAGAGAAGAGAAGAGGTCGGCTCTTACTCCAGGATATTTTCAGCCATAATTACTTCCATGTTTGTGATATCTGGGAAACCTTGGAAGAAGGGAGAAAATATCACGAGATGATTAAGGTTCTTATTTTGGTTCTTATTTTACTTCTTAGAAAATATCTGTCATTGTCACACTACTGCTGGAAAAAGCATTTGTCTCGTATTTCTACAAGAACTCACTCTGAAACCGTACTGTGCTTTGCATCTACAAGTGATTTCACAATTAAACCTACTTCCATTCGTAGCTTACTGATTTGTTATCTTCATAGATGCCACACTGGCACTTTTTTTCCTAGTATTTTCAACCTCACAACAAAGTGGCTTACTGTGTACAATGAAAATAATGGAGAATGATATTACAATGTTCTTTTATCAAGGCTAAGATCACACAGTTACCGAGCAACTCTAACCTGACTGTGTGAAATTGCAATAACTATTTCCTTCTTGAGGTATCCTAAAATTTGTCACATTCAGGAGAACCTTCACAAAAAAGGTGATCCTGTTTTTCGTGATTAGATTTCTTGATCAAGTCACAGCTGAAGGAAGCTGGAGTCTCATCAGATTACTTGATTCTACCATACATCATGAAAACGGAAAAAGTTTAAGAAATACGTGAATGTCAGAAAAAGTTAAGAAACCGTTACAAAGAATGAAAACCAGTCAGTATAACCAACGTTACGCGTCTTCATAAATTTTCATCAGGAAATAAGTTTCTGTTTAATAGTAGAAGTGGATCTGGATATTCATCAAGTATAGCAGTACTTGATACTGTTTTAGGTAAAATTCTTCTTTTACAGAGGATTATACGGCTCTTAGGACATTGCGAAACCCAGATACAATCACACGAAATTGCGCTTGTGACTTATCATGTTTCACTTTTCTCCTAGCTATCAGCAAATAAATATACAAAGAGCTGCCTCATTCGCTCGCATCACTCTTTAGTTGTCATGTATTATGTACCGAAATTGAAGCCTCCTTTCCATAGCCAAGCCCCACAGACCTCTCTGTGGTTACTCGGACAGCTTTGAATGCCCTGATTCAGCCTATAGACAGCACGTCTTTTCCTGTATACCACATCAATCCAATTCGCTCTTTTTCATGCACACCCCTCACCCTTCTGCATGTCTAGGCTTTAAACGCTACGTATTTTTCACTCCATCCCTCCACCTCCTCTTCCATTTCTCCCATCTTTGTTCCCTTCGCTTCCGACAAGTATACCCTCTCAGTCAACCTATCCTCGCTCATCCTCACCATATTTCCAAAACCATTTCACCATAACCTCTTCATCTTTCTCTTGCTTCGACACCCCCTCTCTTACCCTACCACTTCTTATAACTCCAGCCTCCCTCACACCACATACTGTCCTCACGCATTTTCATTTCCAACAAATCCTTTCTTTCCCTCACTTTTTCACCTTGTGGTGATATTAGGATATTAATACCAACTCGTGTGGGCTGGCTAGAAATAAACGAGCGGACGGATATGAAAATTAAGGCAAGACGGATCCTTTTGCCTCACTTTCTTAAATTTCCATTTAATACGCTCAACTTTGTATACCAGCCGAGCTACTGTGCGCGACGCCTCGGGTACACTGAGCTCCGGCGAGGGTATGATATGCTAAAATTGTGGCAGGTATTGTTAAGGATTCCTCCGACTCCTGCTGAGATATGCGTTTGTGTTTTATCATTTGAGATGCCTGGTATGATTGTTACAACAATTGTATAGTACAAACGCATATTTTCACTTATTTTTATGGAATTTTATAGGCGAGACTCGATTATGGCGGGTTGTGTATTGTGTCTCGTACTGCAAGTCGTATCTTATTACATTGTACTGTATTGTTAAATGTGCACTGTATTGTGCTTTGTTGCGTTTATTGTGATGTTCACCATCTGACGACTAATCCCCTCTAACTGCAATTATCCATGCTGGGCCTCATTTTTCTTTTGTCATGAAACAAATAAGGTTAAAGTCAGATATAAAAGGTTGAGGGAAAAATGATCAAACGAGTTTGTCGTCATCTTTCATTTTCTTGAGGTCGGGTTCATAAGATACCTTGACACTGAGTCCAGACCTCCATATTTGTGGTCTTCTTGTGGATGAGGGGTCGTGTGTGTGTGTGTGTGTGTGTGTGTGTTGTGTGGGTGGGTGTGTCAGTGGTAAAGTTACAATGGCGTCGACGGGTCGAGGCAGTACCCAACCACCGCGTCCAATTTACTTACACTTATGAGATTCGTCACGTCCCCTCCCAGTCCCCCCTCCCCCTCCACCTACCTTCGTTATTGATGGATAATGAGAGAGAGGGAGAGAGAGAGAGAGAGGGAGAGAGAGAGAGAGAGAAAGAGAGAGAGAGAGAGAGAGAAGAGAGACGGAGAAAAGAAACAGACACGGAGACGGAGAAGGGGCTCGAGCGAAGACCGAGACAGACGAACTGAGACGGGAACAGAGACGGTAAAGAAGTGAAGTATATCAAAAGCTGAGGAACAGTGACGTTATGGGAAGAAAAGATATGTCGTCAGGAGCACACGCATACTCTCTGTCTCTCATTAACCCATGACAGATTATGATGCACGAATCCTGGTGTTGTTACCCAGGACCTTTCTGATAGCTCCTGAAACCCAAGGCTGCAGTACTTCCATTAGCATGGAAATGTAGACTCCTTTGGAGTGGCGAGTCCTCTGGCGAGACTGTACCTCCAGTGATACAGCCTCGAAAACGTGATTTTTCACTCACGGTATAATATCGAGCAGGCGTAGTCCTAGCTGATATCCCGTATAGATAGTGCTGGTAAAGGGGAGGAAAAAAGCTACTTTGCGCAAGTGAATAGTTTATGTTGGTCGGTCGTTCGCTGCTGAAGAAACACGCAACCTCTTACGCTGGCTGGAGGATCCTTGACTTAGTATTGTGTGAGGCGGGCAACGCCGAGTTAGCACCGAGCAATACCTGGGAATATTGATATATTTTCTTCTGATTCGTCCATGATTTTCTATGATTTTGTTATCGTTTTTGAAAAAAGTACCGCCAAATTTGCGATATTGTGTGTATATCATCTTTTGCTATATACGCGTGAGCTCATAATGAAGACAACAGGAGAAATAAGGGTATAGCCTAATGATTATTGTTCTCTGTCCTATTTAGTCAGATTTTATTACATTTCTGTCTTCTGTCGCATAGATTCTCTTCTAATTCCTTTCCTTGTGTCTCTTTCTCTCTTAATCTCCTACATCATCGTCTCTTCCTTCCTCCTCATCTTTTCGCTTCACTAATTGGGTCGGGTGTTCCTTTCAGGTGGTCAGACAAGGGGTTGTCGATGGAGATAAAACAGAGACACACACACACACGCACACACACATGATCTCGAGACCACAAGGTCACTCCTTCACAACCACGATGACTTTCGACATCATGTCATCATCATCACCATCATCTCCATCCACGTTATTGTCCCTATCACCGTCATTGCCGTCACAATCCTGCGTCACGCCTCGTAACCCTTCACCAGCCATTCACCGCTACAGCTCGTTCACCATTATACAATGTCACCATCACCAAGCCATTTACCTGTATCACAGGACATCATTATCACCAAATACTTCACCTTCAGAGTATGTCACTATCACTAAGCCTTACACCATCACCAAACCCTTTGCGTTCACGGTAAGTCATTATCACCAAGTCGTTTACTAAAGCCAGGAAAAAATACCCACATATGTCAACACGTATATTACTCAACGGTCACCAACACAAAATCACCATTAGGATACTATTCTCACAAGGATCACCATCAATAAATCTACCATCACAAACATCACCTTATCACAATCAATTCATCGTCACAATTGCCCCACAACACATACTTCATGGCACCATTGGTAGAAAGCTGCCAACGTCACATCATCACTTCATCTTTCCCGTAACACGTCGTTACTGTTACCGCTCATTCACCATTTCTACTGTCACTATTAGTACTAGGGTCACAGTACTCGCGTCGTCATCATCATCACCATCATCACACTGTCAAAGTCACCACAGTGTCACAATTGCCATGGTATCCTAACATTGGTAATTCCGCCTCACTATCATCACAGCCATGAAAGCAAGAAAATCACTATCACCGCACTGTCACCATTCACTGCAAACTGTCTCCAAATTCTCACCATCACCAAAATATCGGAATTGTAACACCTTCGTTACCACCAAAGCTATGTGGATACATCTTCCACTTTTCACTACAATCTCACAGCGTTGTCACCAACGAGCCCATCCTCACTAGCACCCACTTTATACACAGCGCCTCTATCACCAGAACATGAACTCACCGTCACCGTGCCATCACCACGTCATTGCTATCACCCTCGTACCACGACCATGTCACCATCACTTCAACATAAGTAACTGGGTTGGTCCAACGAATGCGGGCTTGGAGGAGGTGACCAACTGAAACTCAATAGGGCGTATTTCAAGCATGTGTGTTTGTGTGTGTGTGTGTGTGTGTGTGTAACATGAGGTTGTAATCTCCTTAAAGTCCTTCACCCGCTGGTTACACGAGTCTACCTCGTGCGAAACCCTCACCAAGGACACTTAACATGTCATACCCCTTCATCTGCCGTGTGGACTGCTTCATTGGCGCTGTCATGGTGAATCGTATAACAGGTCTGTCTCTCCCCGTTTAAAAAGACGAAGTAGTACAAAGTGCTGAGGTCTTAGCCATCAGCGAATGGAATTTGTCTCCATCTCTCCACCCTCTGCAGGGCTCAATACTATTCTCTCTCTCTCTCCCCTGGACCATTCACATTCCTTCATCCACGTGCCTCCCACACGCATAGCCTCGTTGAGTGGCGTGGCATCGACCCCTGTGATGATAAAGGTCCACAAGTCATATACTAAACGCTACCTAGGGTCCCCATAAATAACTAGAATGGGCGACAACGCCCATATAATATGTACCGTGCCATTCTATGTCAGTATATCATGCAAGACGAAGACTGTGACTATTTTTCACTCGACGGTTGATTCCTCTGACAGCCTACCATGTTCTCCTGCGGGAGGCGCTGCCGATGTAGCAGCCACACTTTGAAGGGATGTACTCGTATACTTTACACTCAGGATTCCCGACAGGCAGTAGCATATGAGAAGTACAGCCAGGCAAGTGTCCTGTTTGGATGTATATTATCTAATCCACTGGCAATAAATCTATATGAAATATATAGCACGTTCTCAAAACAACTATACTCCACTACTACGTACGGGGGAACACATAAAGTCTGGTAATATTTGCGAATAAAATCGTCTTTAGTAACTTTTACTTCTGACCTTGAACTTAAACAAGAGCATGCTCTGAATACATGCAGCGGTAGAATTATGTTTTCAGGAGCGTTCCAGACACTTAGACATGAGCTAACGCACTACGTCTTTTATGAGATCAAATATGCTTTTCTTTAGGGTGCCCCTCTTACCTTGTGTTGTGAGCTCTGGTTTGGAGAGCTGCAAGCCATAATTGAGAAAGACCACTTACAACTCCGCGGGGGTTATGGATACATATTTCTTTAGGAAATAACTTACAGGAACGCATGTAACTATTGTCTAGTTGAAATAAATAGTAGTATATTTCTAAATTGTTTCATACGTTTTCAAATTCTACGTAGCACATGATAAGACACTCGGTCATCTTACTCTCTCACAGATCTGTCTAGGGTTTCAGGATAAGACAGTCGCCCATCACTGACATTCTCTTCATAGGATCACCTGCTTGGAATGTCATGCCATCTGCTGATAAAGATTGTTGGATACTTAACTACACCGACACCAGCACAATGTAACGGATCCCACGCAAGAATCAGGATCATCATACTGTCCTCAGTATCAGAATCTCACCAGCACCATGCTATCATTAGCGGTACAGTGTCACTATAACTTCACTGTCCCTCTTGTCGCATTATCACCGTTGCCACAGACTGACATCACCTTCATAATATCACCATTATCCCTCCATTGCCATTGCGATATCACTATGAACGTGATTTCATCACCATCAAGCCTTCACCACTATCACCTATACTGTCACCTTCATCACCATACTGCCACACTTATCACCACCAATGCCACACGGTTATCACCACGACCAGCATCCCTTCACCATCACAACCTCGTCACCATCAGTATTTCCACTGTTCCTAACCACCGCAAACAATCCGTCGTCACCGACAGCAAAGCCTTTACTATCACCACACCATCACCGGTAACACCAACATCACGACGACACCACTAGCATAACCACAGCCACCACAACCACCACCAACACGAGAGAGAGAGAGAGAAGAGAGAGCCACCTGACATGAAGTCCCCAAGGCGTCAGCGCGTGTCTTCGCAGCTCTGAGCATTTTTCCCGTGCAGCAGCTGTACCTGTGTGTGTGTGTCGCCGGGGTATTTCACGCGCGGAAAATCAAAACGTCTCGGGGTCCACCGTGTACGAAGAGTTTTTCACCCCTTATGTCCTAAGGTGCTGAGGACAAACTTTTAAATCCATTTGTTTTCCAGGAAACGCTAAATCCTAAGGCTCTGGTGGGGGAGAGAAAGCAAAACTCTCCCCAGCAGGTATGAACGTTTTTCCTTCAAAAACTCGAAGTTTAGGGTCGGATCGGATGGGAAATAAGATATAATGACAGTCGGAAGGTGCTTCTTTGTGGCCAGATTCCCCACCGTATTGATTCCCTTCCCGGCTTTATGCATGAGAGGTGGCCTTGGTCCCCGGGTATAACATATTCTGTAAAATATTTTCCGCGCAACCTGTTCAGCCGGGTCTCCTCATCTCCCCCGGAACAGATGGCGTCTCGCTAATGCCATAAGAGCGAGTTCATAATTTCGGGAATTCTTCTGCAGTGTTACTATCGAAAAGGAAAACCTACCCCTCTTCCTTAACGCTGTTGATTTTTACCCGGCAGTACGTCGCTCAGGAATGCACAGCCGTGGAAAATGCATAAAAGATTCTGAAAGCGAAACAGGAAGCCTTTTCTCTCTCGGTTTACTTTTTGGCAACACGCATTCCACAGCTTCCCTTCACGGATCGTGGCACACCGACTGGAAATTTTATGGCTACCGCCAGCACCTTTTCCTCTTGATTTTTCGGTCGCCACGTTTCGCATTCTCTTGTTTGGATACGTAGTCTTGGCATCACGTTATGTCACATTCGCTGGATGAACGTTTCGCTCCTATAGTGTATTGATATCTCGTCGTGATGAAAGGTGGGGGTGAATTCACCCCGTGTGTTGGCTTGTAGCCTATGGGGTGTGGTGACTTAACAGGCTGTTTTGTGTGGTGAATGTACCAGCATGTATTGTCTCGTGACTGTACTACGATGTGAAGTATGGTGACAGTAACATTCCTGGGTTTGTTGATTGTACCAGCATGTATTTGTGGGGTGACTATTAGCCTTTGTGTGGTGACCGCACTTGTCTGCAGTGTGTGTGGTGACTTTACCGACCTGTTCTGTGTGCTGACTGTAACAGCTTTGTACTCTAGGGAGACTGCCAGCTTGTATTATGTAACTGACACTGACAGTACCAAACTTCGAGGTACGGAGACGGTACCATTATGTATAAGTATTCAACGTACCATACAATTTTGGTATGCATTTTCATACAGTATCATGTGGTTGTTACCCATTATTCTTTGAGGTCACGAAGAATGATGACAAACTCTAGCTTGTAGACAGATGTGAGAGAAAATGTACTGAACATTTTTGTTAGTAACAGTGCAAAACTCAAAATACATGAAAGAACGGTACACTGATAAAACATCTGACACCGTCTGTTTTCCTGCATCGAGAGCAAAATAGGGGAAATTTAAGTCGCTAATGATCTTATGGTTTGAGATTGGGCTTCGAATTTTTTTTTTTACATATTCGCAACTCATGCGACCAAGCTAGAATTATATTCTTCTGGCGGGGCGACATCCGGAAAGCTTCCACAGTACAGAAACTCTTGTATGATAATCTCGTATTTTTTTTCCTTTTTCTTTAATTCCAGTTTGATTGACTGTTCTCTTTTTTTAATGATGATTAATGAAACTTTGTCCATTATGGTCGAAAGAAGCTACTTCCCTGTTAGCATTGAAGGGCAAGGTACTATTTAAACTCTATATCTGAATTTTTAATATGTTTTTGCTTCGTAGGTACTTAAAAAACTGTCATTTGAACGCGTTTTGTTTCCTCACCCTTGTATACCTTTTCCTATGAATGCACGTTGTGTTGTCAGCTTCTCCTGAAAGGTGACCAACAAATACAACTGGTGTCTTGCTCCACGACTAATGTTTAGGGGGGGACCTTCATGTCGCCGCCAGTTGCATGGCTTTCATATCTCTTGACGCTTCGCTCGTGAGGTCATGGGATTATGCCCAAACACACTTGAGCCGTTGAGAAGGTGGCTTAAAAAGGGTTCTAGGATCGAACTCCTTTTAAAAACAAATGTGATTTGTTTACGACGTGACGCCAAAGGCCCTCAGGACTTGTCGGGCTGGTCGACGTCAACACAGAGTTACCCGTGTTTATTGATCTGCCAAAGACAACACCGTGGGTTGTGTGGCGATTCGGATTGTGTTATCCGCTGTTTGCATGTGTGGTTTACTTTCTCGTCTTTGAGAGACTGAAACTGTTTCTGCACTTCTATGACTTTCCGTATATCTCTCGTTTGTGTGCTTGTGTATCCTTTATATATATATATATATATATATATATATATATATATATATATATATATATGTAACGTGTTCTTGTGGGTTTATATATATTAGGATTTGCAGATTTATGTACGTGTGCATAACTACGAACCTGCTTTCGCGAGCAACAATGCTTGTTCGTTGGCAGTAGAATGCACTCTGATGCTTCGGTCTTGTCTCCAAGTTATGACGTGGGTAAAGTTAATCACAGGCGACCGATGCCTTAAGCAGCCAAGAGTGCTGGCTCACGCACCCTCATGTAGGCCCGGGCATTAGGAAGCGCAGGGCCCAGCGTTCGTAGTGTTCAGGCTATTTGTGGTGCGGCCCTTGAAGTGTGTTTACCACCGTGATAACACAATCAACAAGTGTTCCTCGTCGCTCGCAATTTTCAGGGGATCTGTTCGTCCTATTTTCAGGGCTGGTGGATAATAAGCTCAGGATGGCTAAGTACGGGGGTCTATGTACGTATTAGAAAGCTTTTAGTCTCTCCTGCAAACAGGATGTGTTTTCCGATACCCGTGAATAATGAATGGCTGGCTGGCTGTGTCGTATTAAGAGGAAAGAAGATTCCATTCATCATGCTTTTCAAGGGTACAAAATGTTCTCCCGTTCACGATGTTAAAGGAATATAGTTTCCCCGAAAAGGATCATATGTGATGTTGATCTTCTTGATGTTGACCAAATTATCGTAAACTAAAGAAACTCAGAATGAAAGGCACAGCTTTCCTAGATGGCATACATTTCTCCTTGTAGGTTTTGAGTAGTAATAATCTCCAAGTGCACCTATTAATGATTGTATGCTCAAAAATCAAAACCTCTCGTCTCTTGAAGTCATAGTTATGTGACAGCCTGACTTGAGCGTCTGAGTCACAAGGATAAGACTCGGCTCCTATAGAGACTCAAGAACTCCAACGCGACTAATACGAGCAGAACGACCCACGTATTCAAAAGCTCCTGATTATTATCCTCATTTATCGTGTACACCAAAGCGACCGAATGGCTTTTAGAAGCGATGACCAGAGCCTCAAGTGGAAAGAGGGTGATGAGTGTGATTGTTGGTGTCAAGTGTCAGTGGAGGAAAAAAAAATAGTTTCAATAATTTCATGATAGCCAATGACGGGTGCATCGCCCTGATTTCTTCACTTCTGCGAGCTCGAGGCGGTGGTTTTCCGTCCCGTTTATGCGTTCTAATC
Organism: Panulirus argus; assembly: GCA_038088735.1. Classification (NCBI taxonomy): domain Eukaryota; kingdom Metazoa; phylum Arthropoda; class Malacostraca; order Decapoda; family Palinuridae; genus Panulirus; species Panulirus argus. Next base: position 21,586 of record JAYMFT010254937.1, read on the forward strand.
TTTGTCCATCCATTTCTGAATTATGGGACATATCCCGATAAAAAGTCATACATCAGTCATGGGCTTAAAGGGAGAGTTAGTGTCAGTTTTCGTCGCAAGGTTCGAGAGAATCCATAAAAGGAAGAACATTATGAGAGATAAGGTCTCAATAGCAAGAATGATTGCTACTTACCAGCTGACTCCTGTGGGGTACACTTTTGGTATCATCAGAACTTCCTGAAGTAGACTTCAGTCCGTTATTGCCGAACTCGTCAGACCGTGAACTTACAACCAGAACACTTTGCTCGCCAAGAGATGTAGGCCATTACTGTGATCATTCTTTTGCCCTGATGGCAACGAAGGCTTTTTCTCTCAGCCACCTAATTAATTTCAGGCACTGAAGTACAGCTGTGTACAAGTATTTCATTATTCATGGTAAAGTTTAGAGAATTCATGATTTTGCAAGATGTACAACAAAGCTTCCAATGAGAGACAGCTGCGTAAGCTCATGCCTTTTTGCTGTGACGAAGGTAAGGCTTGCAGATTCCGCAATGCTTTGCGTATCCCGATGCAGATATCAACACCATTACAGATATGTCTTGAGATTTCCGACCCGCAGACCAGTCGAGGTATCATATAGACATTAACGTTCCCTATTGTATTCCTCAGTTACTGTCATATCTTGAAAATTACCCATGATTTTTCTTTTCAGTAATTTCGAATTCTAAATTTTTGTATGAGAAAACTGATATACAGAGTGTGTTTGTACTAAAGAGCATATTTTTTTCATAGTCTTCAATTTATATCCCGGAGATTTTATTTTCATATACAGGGAATCTTTTCTTTTCTTTCTTTTTGATATCTCTGTCTTTGTTTTTCTAATAATAGTGTGCATTCGTTTTTGAACACCATTTTCTGATTTCTAATAATAATTAATGTATTTTCCAATTATATCCTCTGATTTCTGAATGTCACATCTCTTCGTTCTAGTGTAAATAATTCTGAGAGCAATTAGTGAACGGTCCTTAACAAAGAGCCTGTATTCTAATGTCATTTTGCTTTTATTTTCTCAATACGGGGTGATCTTTGGTAGACTCCAGTCACCGCTTCCTGTTCAGCGACGTCTCCGATTCCCGAGACGCTCTTTTACTCTCTTGTCCACCACTTCCTTCCCGTCTGATGCAGAGGGAGGGTGGAACTATCCATGTGCTCTGTTCCTCTAGCTGGTGAGCCACAACTCGTACCTGACGAGTTTGCCACGTTCAGCCACAAGCTGAAACTCTCTTGAGTAAAAGTTGCCACGCCCTTTCTTAAAGCGAATGTGAAGAGAAATTTGCAAAATCAGTGAGTTTAGAGGGGAATTTTTCTTTAGATTTCTATTACTCTTGCCACTTTTCTTGCTAGGGACATTAACCCTAGACTATTCCAGACAAGACAGGATATGGCTAGGTATCTAATCCACAGAATTCGGTGATGCAGGTTTATAACGTGGGAACTCGTCGATTTTTAAGTGTATTTTCGTGCTCCTTCTCCTACAAGGTTAGGTTACGTTACGTTACGTTACAGGAAAGGAGTTATAAACTCATGTTGACCCTTCTCTTAACCATGTATATACATATATATATGTGGCATGTCTTTATTCCTATGCGTACACACACACACACACACACACACACACACACACACACACACACACACACACACACACACACACGAACTTCATAACTCTTCCTTACTTTACATTAACTTTCAACTTTCTCATTTAACACATTTTCCAAAACTCAGGCACTATCTTCTGCAGTTTCTCACTCAAGTCTGCCACCACAGCCGCGCCATCAGCAGGCAACGGCTGATTCGACTGCCTGTCTCCTCCCTCACCCAAAACAGACCACAAAGTCGCCCCTCCTCCTATTTCTTACTAACTTTCCTCACCACCCCATCCATATAAAGATGAAAAGAGCCAACGACATCATCATCACATCTTTGGCGAGGCTGTTTAATTGGAAATGCATTCTCGTCAAATGGCTTCTCATTTAAGGGGAGTCTGCACTTCCCTGGTACTGGAAGTATCGCAGCTTTGGGAAGCAGGAGCCTCTATAAACCTCCTTGGTGAGACCAGGACTCGTACAAAAATTTCGTCTTGCGGTGTACCGTTAAGTCGTCTTCATACATCTTTTAGGATTATTTGGCCATTACATGATATAAACCTACTTTTCTCTAGAGTTGATGGAACTATAAACAGTGAAAGTCATAAGTCAGACTTTAATTACGGTGTATGAGACCTTTGGACTAGTGACAAAGGGAGCATAGAACAGTATATCGCTGTGTAAGATATGGTTGAGGGGTAGCACAGAGGGTCTAGCAGTAATCACAACTCGCATATCAACAGATTAAAGGGAGACTATGATTAGGGGTTTTGTTTAAATTGTCGACAGACCCTTGAGCTAATTAGTTCGGACGAAACATGTTGCCTGGTCCTTTACCCTTTGCTAAAAAAGTGTTTATTGTTCTTAGTTTTACTGACATGTCAACAACTGAGTGGTCACTGAAGCGGAAGACTCAACTATATACACTAAACAAATCCTGAGCTAACCAAGTCGAGCGAACTAAACTCCCTCGTCGGTATTTTGGGTACGCCATAGTACACTTCGTAAACAAACGAGTGAGGATAGTTATTCCTCGGCTCAGGCTTTGTGGGTCACTTGGTGCACGGGAGGAGTTGCGTGAGAGGTGGAGTAGTGGACGGCGCGAGAGATTTTAATGGTGTACCCCAAGGGAAGATTTCCAGTTACCGTTTGCTGACGGGATGAAAACTTTAGCTCATTTCGGAGGCCGCAAGCGTGTGTGTGTGTGTGTGTGTGTGTTTACTGCTGACTCCTGTTTTCATGGTCTCTCTCTCTCTCTCTCTCTCTCTCTCTCTCTCTCTCTCTCTCTC
>JAYMFT010254938.1:0-10851 GCA_038088735.1 Panulirus argus
AAATTGGGTCTTGGAGGCATTAAACTTAACTAGATTTTGTGTACCCCACTGAGATATCCTGTCCAAGTCTGAGTATACTGAAGAAACTGTGCCAAGGAGAGATGCAGATCGAGTGAGAGAGAAGGGAGCAGAACTGAAGGATGTGAATAAATGCAGCATTGAGTCATCAGCAAATAAGTGCACTGGATTATTTATAGAAGAGAGAAACGCGTTGAAAAAAAGGAGAAAAAGTGTAGGGGACAAGACGGACCCTTGAGGGACATCGCTGATGATGGAGAAAAGGGTGGAGGCTGATCCATCAACAACCACAGAGATAGATCAGTCGGAGAGGGAGCTGGATATCTAGGAACAAAGTGGGGGAGGGAAGCCAAAAGTGGGGAGCTTGGAGATAAGACCCCAATGTCATACCCTGTCAAGAGCCTTAGATATGTCAAGAGCAACTAAATATGACTCCACAAAATCTTTCAGGGATGATGACCAGACATTAGTGAGATATGAAAAAATATCACTGGTGGATCTCACCTTACGGAAGCCATAATGGTGATCAGATAAAAGACTGTGATTTTCAAGGTGTTTAAGAATATGGAAGTCGAGGAGGGATGAAATGTATCAAGGCATGTTTCTAAGAAGGAAAAGTTTTGTTTTTTAAACAGAAACAGAATAGATGAGCAAGCACAGGTGCAAGTTCAGAGGCACATTCTTTCAGCACACGGGGATGGATGCCATCAGGACCATAAGCCTTGCTTGTGTCCAGAGAAAGAAGCACTTTTCGGAGAGTCCAAAAAGAGATTACAGGAGTCATAGGATTAGTAAGATGAACATCAGGGGGTGAGGGAATTAGAGGAGAAACAGGAACCAAAGAGAGTTGCCTTGTCAACAGGAGAGACAGCTATAGTACCATCAAGACAGAAAAGTGAGGGAAAGATAGAGTGACAGAAGTCGTTAGAGATGCCCTTAGCAAAAGACCAGAAAGATCTATCAGTGGATGATGAGGAGAGGTTATCACACTTCCTTTGAACAAAGGAATGCTTCGCCTCATGGATAACGCACTTGCAGTTATTACGGGCAGGGATAAAAGCTAAATGGGAACCAGAAGGAGAGTTTTTCCATGCCCAATATGCCTGATCCTTTGCCTGAATGGCCTCTGAAAAGGAACGGCTGAACCATGGATTGGATGAAGCAGTTGTCTTGGAGGAAGAAGGAATAAATGCTTCCATTCCCGCAAGAATAGCCTCTGTTATTCGTTTGGCCGAGACAGAAGCATCACCACATAAGAAACAGTAATTTAACCAGGAAAAGTCAGAAAAGAAGTTACGTGAGTTATTCCAGTCAGCTTTGTTCAGGTACCAGTATTTACGCTTAGAAGGGGCTGCTGGAGGGGGAGGTGCCGTTAGAATTGACACATTAGGAGAGTATGATCATATGAACCAACTGGGGGCGAGATTATGTATTTACAGCGAGATGGACTAAAGGTGAAAAACAAATGCAGAATATTAGGAGAGTGGTCATAGCGGTCAGGTATACGGGAAGGGTAGGAGATAATTTGCAATAGATCATTGAGAATGGAGAACGTGAGGGCTACGGTGTATAACACACCGCTATATGAAAAGACGTTAAGGTCCGGGAAATGTTTTCAACTTTTGTTATAAATAAAACTACATTGAGTAGAGTGGTTACACCTGGCAGGGTGGTAGTAATGTGTTCAGATATGTTCCTGTGGTGTTCATAGTGTACGTACATTATGTGCACATGTTAGTTTCGTCTCCCTCTGTATGTCTCATATACCAGACCACAGAAATACTTCCGCTGCGGCTTCGTGTATGTCGTGATCTGCTGTTGCATGGTAGGGACGACTAGGTGGAGCGCTGCCTGCTAGGAGCGAGTACAGGAGGAGGCGGAGGAGGTGTGGTGTTGTGGCGCGTCACTGGCCGCGGGAATCACAGCCCCTGTGTGGGCGTCGGCTGATGTCTGGTGTGGCAGACTTGACCCACTTGCCCAGAGCCAGTCATCCTGCTCCTCCTACTCCAACACTCACGGCCACACACAAGATGTCAGCTGGCCAGGACTAATGAGCAGATCCCGACCTTACATCAAAGCGGACCCTCTTGATGTCGAAACAACAACACCAGTTGTGGAGAGTCTCTCTATTGCCCCAGTCTTGTTTATGCATTATGTCGTAACAGCAAATGATAAAAGCTTGCATTTCCATACTTAGTTTTGATTCTGAGGATGATATTAATACAAAATAACAGACCGTTAGCAGTTGCCAGTGTTATTCAGACGTCTGCCCTTCTGATCCCGGCACTTGATGAAAGGGTCGTTGGAACTGACATGAAGGGTTAATGACAGCGTGTCGTCATGAAGCTGTGTCCCGATGGACGTGACCCAGTCTTCTCCTCATTATGTTGGTACCGTGAGGAATGGCGCCTCAGCCTGGTCAGGTGCCGTGAGGAGCCTCAGCCTGGTCAGGTGCCGTGAGGAGCCTCAGCCTGCTCAGAACCATTAGTGAGGATAAACTGTGGTCCCTTAGTCTGTTGAGGAGCACCGACCAACGGAACCTGTCGCCCTCCGGCCGTCACAGTGACCCACAGCACCCGGAGTGCTCGTCGGTTAAGACCTTTTTGTCCTCCGCCCATATCTCTGGTCAACCAGCTGGCGGCTGGACAGTTTTCATTAAGCCTCCAGCGATCTCATCGTTCTTTACCTTCCTCACTGGAGTTTACCCTCGTCGTTGAAGTTTACGGAAGTCGTTGGAGTTTACCTTATTCACTGAACGTTACCGAAGTCGTTCTTGTGATGTGAACGACTCGTTGTGACGTGCGTACATCCGTCCGCTGAGACTTTGCCTCACTGCCGCAGCCGCCGCCCATGGAGACGCCCTGTATTCCGTCGTCAGTCAGAGCAGGAGAGGCAGGTCATGGCCACCTGAACACTGGGTTCCTAAGGAAGGTTGGAGGGCGAAGCAGGAGAGGGCGGTGCCTCCAGCAGCCGCTGGCCTCGCTGGCTCAGACGCTGGTGCGCTGTGCCAGGCTTCAGTAGCTGTTGGCGTACCTCGGCATCCGGCACCGACGCTGGCTGCAGGACTCGGTCGACGGGTCTTAGCTTTGTATTGGGAGGGTTATGGTGTGGTCCCTCGTCTGTGGTGACCTTCTCTAATCATTTCCGACTGTTGTTGGGCCGTCTTTACAGGGACGGTCCACGTTGGTGTTGGTCTGTTCCTTCACAAGTCAAAAATGGTGTTCTCAATAGATCATCTCCTTTGCCTACGGCCGTTGCTTCTCCTGATGTGCGCCGTACTTGCTGATCTCTCTCGTTGGAAGTCATTCCTCTCGCTTATGTTCTAACTCCTCGCTTTTCTTCCTTTGTGATCATTTCTCCGTGACCAGCCTTGCGTTCTGACGTGTTCTTCTCTTGTTGCTGGTGACAGAGTGGGTGGAGGGGAGGGGTAGCGTCGGCTCACACCAGTGGGTTAGGATGGCGCTGGCCCCTGGTCCACCTCGCTCGTCGCTACTCCTGTCCTTAGCGTCACACTGTGTTTACCATGACCGTGGTGGTTGGTGAACTGGGTTGGTGGTGTCGTCATTTGGTTGTAATGACCATTCCTACCAGTGAGCTTAACTGGTTTTGTACTTCGCCGATAATGATTGAGATGTCTAGCGGACTGAGTTGATGTTCCCTTAGTTGGGATGATGTTGGGATGTGTTGATGTGAGGATATCTCTCGATGAGGGGTCTTAACTGGTCTTAACTGGTGATCCGACATGTTTTCCCCTAGTTATGTTGTGTTTACTACATGGTACTGCATGTTTATGTTGTGTAGCTAATGACCTCAGTCTGTGTTACCTTGGCTATGAAGGCGGTATTATTATTTGCTGGTCTCACCTGGCGTTATTCCTTCGTTACCACCTGCCGCTCATAGCACCCTTTAACAGATACAACCAGCTGCGCAAAATACCTCTAACAGACACCACCTGTCGCTCATAGCACCTTTCACATGCACTAACTGTCTCTCAGCACTCATAACACCTCTCATAGGCGCCAACAACCAGTCGCAACACACACACACACATACGCACATAGCAGTAAAGACATGGTACATCTACACAGGGTTGAGAGACGGGGCAACACCAGTGTATAACTCTTTTCCCGTAACACACAAAGAGTAATCACATACACTATGGCGGGTCGGGGGAGAAGCTCGTAAAGAGCATTGAAATATACAGAAAAGACATAAAGAGAATATCAGATGATCTTGACCCATATAAGGTTCATGCTCTAGATGAAATATCTCAACATGTGCTCTAGATGTGTGCAGATACACTTGACACACCCCATGAAATGCTGTTTAGGATGTCGCTGGAGAAAGTTGAAGTGTCAAGGGAGTGGAAGAGGGAAATTGTCACAACCATCATTGAGAAAGGGGACCGGGGACAGGCACGGAACTACAGACCTACCTCACTTTTTTAGAAAATGAAACCAGAAAGCAAATCCAAGACTTCAGCAGGAAAAGTAGAAACTACATAAGTGGAAAACAACACGGTTTTAGCCAAAGTATATCAAGTGGAATGAATATCTTAAGTTTCCAGGAGAGAATAAATTCCATTCTAGACAAAATGGGAGGCCGGGTGGATTGTTTGTACCTGCACTGCCAGAAAGCATTTGACACTGCGCCACATAAGAGGTCGGTAAAGAAGCAGGAGCGTCAGGAAGGAATACTGGGGAGACTACACTGATGGAGAGATTATTTCAATGGAAATGAAATAAAGGACTCATATCAAGGGAGCGTTCTCAAAATGGGTTGAGGTCACTAGTGGAGTTCCGCAGGGTTCTGGTCTGGGACCATTGATATTCTGCATCTTTGAAATTGGCGTCTTAGAAGGACTGAACTCCTACTTGAAGATGTTGGCGGATGACGCCATAGTTATGAGGGAGGTAAAGGATGAGAAGGATTTGCACCCACTTACGTGAAATTCAACCTAAGTAAATGCGAGGTGATGAAGATAGGTTAGTGAAAGAAGGTTCTATATGAGTACTATCTAGCAGGAATAAGCTGAAGGAATCCGTGGGCGAGAGGGACTTGGGAGTCGACATCGTCCTTAAACCCGTCGCCAAAGCCTTGCATTAGGAGAGCAGTAAAAGATATAAATTGCTTCCCGACAAATATTAGAATAGCATTCAAGTATATGGATAAGGAAGTGTTCAGCAGGCTGTCCACATCTTACATCAGGTCAGATCCAAAATATTGCTTTCAAGTTTGGTCAACGAATTTAGAGAAACACACATTAATGATAAATAGGGTCAAGAGAAAGGCAACAAAGATGATATCAGAATTAAGAGAGACGAATGACAAGGAAAGGTTTGAGGCCTTATATATGTCCACCGTGGAAGAGAAAAGAATAAGGCGTGACCTGATCACAGCAATTAGCTTTTTAAACTAGGTTTGTTAAAGTCAACAGTGTACAGTTGTTCCAAAGATGCAGAAGTATAACAACCAGAGGACATAACATGAGACTAAGCAAGACATGTGTTAGGAAAAAATGCAAAGTCCCTTTAGTGGGTGAAAGGAGTAAAGTGAATGCTGAAACTAAATATGGACGGCTTACTTGAGGTTCAAAAGCTATATGAAAGTAGATTCAAAAGATTTGGCCCCTCGAGTGAAGAAATCCCTCTCCGTGCAGCAAATAGGTAATCACACACACACACACACACACACACACACATACGGACCTCCCTGGTGTAGTGGTTAGCGTCACTAATCATGGAGTCAGAATGGTCGGACCCACGTGGGTTCGAGTCCTGAGCGCAGTAGTCGGCCCACACCCAACCCAGGTATTCATCCTCCCCTCGGGGCTGGTCGATGACCAGGTACCTGGCTTAGGCTGGTGTGTGTGTGTGTACAGGAATCAAGACATGGTATATATGTATACAAGGTTGAGAAACGGGGCAGCAGGAGTGTCAAACTCTCCCCGTAACACAGACACGGTCCGCGTCCTCACCAGGGCTGGCAGGACCTCAACCAGAGACGTTAGATATAGGACGAGGGTAGCTGCCGGGGCGGTGCCCCCTGCCCCCAGGCCAGCTGGGTATCCTCCCGGGGTGTGGTGCCCCCTGGCGGAGGTCAAGGTCACTGTGACACACACACACACAGACAGAGTAAAGGTCAGCCGGTCATTCATTCTCTCGGCAGTGTCAGGCAGGCACTTGGCAACCACTGACACTGAAAAATTCCGCCACTACCAACAACTCTTGTGCCACCACAAATCATTTCCTCACTCCAGTACCAACATCTCCTGCTGTCACCACTAACAGCTCAGTCCGTCACTACCAACATCTTCTGCTGCCACCACTGACAGCTCCCGCTTGCCAAAATCTCTTGTCACCAGCAACGAGTCCCATCACTGCCACCATCTGTAACTGCCGTCGCTGGTCTTTGCAAACCCCATCATTGCCAGGGGTAGTTAGTGGTCAAGTCAGTCATTCTGACCAGCGAAGATTGCTGTGTGGGAGATACCGCGTGTGTGTAATGAGCAGATGATTATCCTGCATTCAAGATATGACTTGGGATGTATCGTCTTACATCGAGGTTCTTAAGGACCATTTGACCGTATACTTATATGTAATTATGCCTCGTAGTGTTGGTTATGTTCTTGTTTTGTTGTGTCGGATTTGGCTGGCGCCTGATGCGTTGTTGTCCTTGTAATCAAGTGTTTGTGCAGCAATGGAGAGAGTTGTACACTCGTGTGTGTGTGTGCGTTGGGGTTGTCCACAGTGAGCAGACTGCTCACTTTAACTTGATGTTAGACGTCCCCTTCTGCTTGGGGTGGACGCTGCGGCAGGTGCGGGTGAGCACGAAGCAGGTCCGACCATAATGACGCAGGTTGGTCACTGACTCGACCGCAGATGTCGGCGGTGACGGTCGTTTGAGGATGGTTGGCGCTGCTGAGAGCCGCTGTATCCTTCATATTATGATCTTCACTGTAGAGGAGACGACACAAAAGTATTCATCATAACATTACTTATGTACACTTGGCAAATCTCAGAGTGGCATTAAAACATGTGCTATATTCCTATCACACCAGTTAACAAATGTGGAGATTTGCAACGTCTTTGGAGGCAGAATCTCCGCGTCAGGAGGCAGGTCATTGATACCTGAAGGTTGGGTAGTGGGCAGGTGATGAAGGGGCTGTAGACGGACTGGCGAGGAGACGGGGGTTCGACACCTGTTGTGGATATGTGACTTTTATGCTACTACTGTATTAGAACGGGATGTATTCAATATGTCCACCTCTTGCTGTCTGCAGCCAACCAACGCCCTTCAGTAAGATAATGCAGGGTTACAATGTACCCAGACTGACCTGTGTATAGCATGGCATTCTTGACTGCGTCCTCGGGGCCTGACAGCCTTACTCAGGTGGCTCAGAAGGTTCGTCTTCCTGCCGGAATGAAGAAGCAAATCAGGAGAGATGGGGACACTGACGCCCTGCCCTAGCGGTCTCCCCCCACCACCACTAGAGGCAGGGGTCACGAGGGCATGATGTGTGTGGGTGCCGGCCGGGTGCCTGCAGCATTATGCTAAGCTGGGGTCAGGCGCCCGACGCCCGCCCTGATGTGATCGTTTGTAGGCGGGTGCCTGCCTGGCCTACCGCTCCGGCCTGCCCTTACCTGCTGCCACCACGAAGGATACGAAGGAATCCCAACACCAACATCCCGCAGATTCCTTTCCAGGCTGTCTGTGGTTGTGGAAGATACCAGAAACTCACACACCAGTGTGATAAACGTAGAATAGCGTACAGATGTGTCTAAAACCTGCAAAATTTTCAGATAACTTAAGAGGCGCAAGCAATGTCAGTCGTGGACTTGAGGCGAAATATTCCTCAGGCTTATTCTCATGCGTGCCTATAGTATTGCTTTCATCCACTGACTGGAAAATCATATCATATTTGAACAATCCTGTTGTAGAAAAAGTACTTCGCCTCATTCGAGGTAACACGTTTTCCCACGAGCTTGCATCCATTACTACGAGTGGATCCAGACGAATCATGCCATAAGTAGTTGCTCAGGTCGAGATATTCGAGGCCATTAATAATTTTGAGTACCCACATTAGAGTCATCTCTTGAACGTCTGCTTTCCAAGTTAGATATGCAGGCCGTTTAGTCGGCTCACATGGAAATCATCTTCGTAGCTTGATGCTGCATTCTCTACAATGTGTGTCGTTTTTTCAAGTTGGGCAACCAAAACTGAACGCAACATTCAATTTGGGAAAGCACCAATGAATTGTAAGGAGTTAGGATGATTTTCCCTAGACTTAAATTCGACAGCCTTGCCTACGAATCAGAATTTTGTTCGCTCTTTTTGCTACTGCTGCGTGCTGCTCACTTGGCTTTGAGTCGCCCGAGATTATTACGCCCAAACATTTTGCCTCATTCACCTTTTGTAACTCCACAGAATTCATACTGTAATGTGCCTTCTCGTATTTATTGACCTTATGAAAAACTTCGCATTTATCGATGTTGTAATTCATTTGCCACATGGGAATCTATGTCAGTTTGAAGCTGAAGACGTTCAGTTTAAGTTGTAGATTTTTTCTCAACTTAGTATCACTTACGATTTTCGATACCTTAACTGCAGCCCATTTTCAGTGTCATTAATATATATATGAGAAAGAGAACCGGTCCCAAGACTGATCCCTGCGGCACACCACTTCTCACGTCTAACCAGGCTTGACCATTAATCACTATTTTTTTGTTTACGGCCAGTCAACCACTTTCCTAACTATCGAGGTATAACCTCATCTATACCATGTGACAACTTTTGCGGCACTTTATCAAATACTTTTTAAAAATCCAAATTGATGACATCCACTGCTTTACTTTCATCTTGCATGAAGATTATATCGTAAAAGATATCAAGCAGATGTGTCAGACATTAGCGATTTCACCAAAAACTTTGCTGAGAATCATTTGTTTTGTGGCGGTCCTCTAAATGGTTAACTTTTATCCCGAATGATGGTTTCCGTAAGTTTACCAGCTGCAGAGGTTAAGCTAACTGGACGATAATTCCGGGCAATGACTTGTTACCTTTTTCGAATGTCTGTGTTACATTCAAGCTTCTATTCTTCTACAACTTTTTCCACGGCAAGAGGCGTTATGAAAAGAGCAGTCAAGAGCTTTATTATCTCATCTTTCGTCGTTTTCAATGTTCTGGGATAAAACTTATCTGGGCCTGCTTTTTTTTCTAATCACTTTCATTCCGTTTACTGCTGATAGCATATGTTGCAGAACGTTTTCCCCTCTTAGCGATGGAACTGGATTCGGGATATGAATTGTCTCTTTGGTTGTAAACACAAATACAAAAAATCATTAAAGATCTTTGCTTTGGCTTCGCTGCCTTGAACCAGTTCGGCGTTTTCCGCACGTAATGGACTAACTAACTGACGGTAATGACTGGCTTTCCTCTAGCATATCTATGGAACTCCTTTGGGTCTCTTTTGCTATTTTCACTACCACCACTTTTCCACCCAACACTACCTAGCCACTGCCACCACCACCATTAGTGTGACTCACCAGACTAGAAAGTGTGACTGGCGAAGGGACGATTAGCATGAGCGTTAGCCCCGTCTCTCCTCAGCCAACCTCAAGTATGAACCTTCGTCTCTCTCTTTCTCTCTTTCTCTACCGCTGACACACTTATCTCCATCTTATTCCTGGCTCTTCCTCAGCCATCCCTGCCACTCCTGCACTGCTTACGTTCTTCCATACCTCTTGTCCTCTCCCTCCCTCCCTCACCGTTCTCTTTCTTATACTCTTCTCCCTTATCTTCCTTCCCTCTTCCTTATTCTGTTGCTTTGCTTCTCTTTTCCTCAGCTCCCTTGCCATCTTATTTGGCCCTATTGTCTTCTCTCTCTGCCCTCCTTTGCTCCATCCTTTCTGTCTGTTTCCCTTCTCCTCTCTTCTCTTTTCGTATACTGGTCAAAACACATCCTTTCCTGACTGGACTGACCATCAGTACGCACTGTCGGTATATGCTTGGACAGTCAGAATACAGGGCCACCTTGTCTGGACTACCAATCAGAACGCAGTCAGTTTTTTTATGTAGCTTGCCTGGACTACCTATTAGAAAACGTTGTCACCTGGCCTGGACTGACAGTAGGAACACGGGGCCATCTTACCTGGACTGACGATCGGAAAACAGTCAGTTATGGTCTGTCTGGAACGGCAGGAGCAGAGGGGCTCTCCAAGCGGCCTGTCGTGCCGGCTCTTCATTACTCCGTGAAGGTTCCCTCCGGAGGAGCACTGTGTCGGAGGAACGTCCAACAAAAGTTTCCGCCCTCACCTTCAGAAGCGTGCGGGGTTATGAGAAAGGGTGCAGTCTGAGGAGCGTTTACCAGTGGGAAATTTTGGTTTTCTAAGATGTGAGCGCGTTGCAGCGCGGTCTGAGGCGGCGCGGTGGTTATTGTTGGGCGTTCCTTGTTGTCTTTGTCGCGTCTGCTGCTGGAATGGCTGTATAACCAGAACGCTATTCAGTTGTGAGCACCAAACATAAGGTGCGACAACCTGTATGTACACATGAGTCCCTCGGACCCGCCTTGGCTGGTCATCGAGAAGTAAGGACGTTGCTGGAACGGGTGGACTGGGCGTCATCCAGGGATAAGGGACGTCGCTGTAGGAGTGGACGGTCCTGGCGCAAGGGCGGCGTCTTAAAAATGGCGTCTCTTCCACGATAAAGGGGAAAGGTTGTAGCCTGAAGGTCCCGCCCTCGGCAGGTGGCTGCACGATTTATCAAAGTAGTTGCAACGGCAACCCTATGCACACACACACACACACACACACACACACACACACACATATATAT
>JAYMFT010254949.1:0-10851 GCA_038088735.1 Panulirus argus
ACATATATATATATATATATATATATATATATATATATATATATATATATATATATATATGCGCATTTACATATTCATACTTGCTCGCCTCCATCCATTACATTCGTGTAAGCAAGCAGAATATTTTCTGTAATAGTGTTAGACCCCAGTGCATATATAACATTCACGAGCTCTTTTTTCATCACAAGTTTCGCGTCATCAGTTACAGTGTTAATTAAGAACACTACATTCATTTTGACTGTATTCGTGAATTACATGAGACGCTTCGGGCACATGAACAATGCCCATCTTTGTTTATATACTGAAACATTTCCACGACGCTACAAACTACAGGTAACAAAAGATATGTACATAAGATATTTCCTTTATACATCACCAAAGGACAGGACAAGCTAGGACTCTACAATTGTTCTCTGCCGCACCCCAAATGACTCCATTCTCTACCTCCACCGAACTCTCCCAGGTGCGGAGGCCCCAGGAAAACCCCTCAACGAGTTTAACCCCCTACCGAACACTACCTCGCATGAGCTCCGAGTGAACACGGTCCACCAATCAACATATTATCTACGTCACCGCTTTCATCTGTAACTCTTCAAGATGTGATTTATTCCTGTTGTGTTCTTTGTATTGTGTTGTATCATTTATAATCAGTTTGACTGAAGATGGGTTCTGTTTATGTGCTCAGAATGTCTCATGAACTTCAAGAGTAGAGTGAAAATGATTTTAGGGCATTTTATTCACACTATCTGAAGTAAAACGTGTGGTGACAAAAATTGAAAAAGTAAGAAAGCATTGGTATTTTAACGGAAGGTATATATATATATATATATATAATATATATATATATATATATATGTGTGTGTGTGTGTGTGTGTGTTTTATATACACACAAAACTTGTGTGGACTGCACATGATGTTTAAGTGGAACACTGAAGGTGTTTGCCGACATAGAAAAGATGAAATTTATCAACGTAAGAAGAAGCGACCAGACAGGGAGCTCCACTGACGCCAGATGTGGGAATGTACAATGAATAGCATTTTGGATTACTATAGGAGCTCTGCGGCGGTATGTGGGTAACGAAAACCTGAACCGTGAGTTACGCATGCGAGTTCAAACAAGTAAAAGTATAATAGATTGAGTTCCACGAGAACACCAAGTAAAAGCAGCGAGAAGGAATGATTTGGGTACACAACATTGGAGTCGAGGGCGGATGAAGTTAGGGCAGGGCCGTTTATAAGGTGTGTAACCTTGGACCAGATTTGTCAAGAATGGTTATGGAGGATTGTTGTGCTCCTTTCCTAAGGTAGGAAACACTCCCATGTGAAAGTGCTGCGTGTAAGGAAAGTGTTCCTGGATAGATAAGTAAGGGGAAAATGTAAGGAATAGAAGCTGTTTGGTTTTGATCAAGAATTGGAAAGTTTTATCGGAATGTTCAAAGAAATAATGTATTGATAGTCACAGAAAACGGGAATACCAAAGAAAACTCGGGGAACCCGGTGAGTGGCCGAAATAATTGAGCGCAAGAAATCCAGAAAGTTTGAGGTTAAAGTGGAGTTATATTAAGGTTCGGCTTTAAGTTCCTTCTTGTTTCTTTGACTTGGAGAAATTTAATGAAGTTCGGAGATTTTCGACGGTTTGGTATAAACAGCTTAAACGTAGTGTGGGATTATGTATAGATCGTAGAAAATTTCAGAATTAGTGAAAATTAAAGCCAATGCTGGAAAACCGGAGATGATATAATGTGAAAGAGAAAATTCAAATGAACTATACACTGCCAGTAAATTAAAAAAAAATTCGTAGAATAGAAGTGAGGTTAAAAGTAATGGCAGTATGGGGAAAATCTTGAGTTTTTTTGAACAGTAAACATAATTGGAATTGAAAGGAAGTATATGGTAAACAGAGGCATGGGAGTTACACGAAAATTAAATGGCGGAAGAGATTAAATTTAATTGGGAATATCTTCAAAAAAAAAATCATGGTATTAGGATGTCTATGTAACGAAGATGATGTAGAGAACGCAAAAGAATGCTTCACCGCTACAGTTCATAGAACGTGGGTAAAGGAAAGTTGTTCGGAGGGGGAAGAAAATAGGAGAGGAAGAGTGTTTTACCGGAAAGTGGAGTGGACAGTCTACTGTAGAGGAAAGTACCAGCATTACACAGTTCTAAGTGGCTGAGCACTGCATGATCATGGAAAGAAAAGTAACTAAAAGAAGACGTGGCAATAATGCATTGCTTTGTTATGCAACAGTTAAACTGTCACTGGCATATACCAGTTAAGGTACATGCCAGTGTACAGTAGTTTCACTGTCAACTCATGAGAAAACTGACGTCATAGACTTAGCTATGTGTGACGTCGTATTAGCCACCTGCGGTGTAGAGATGCCGAATCCAATTATTTTTATATAAAATGCGCGTATGTTTTTGCTTTTAAGGATTGTTAGATAAGAAGAACAAAAGGTTTATTTCTCTGGATGGGCTTGAGGCTTACTGTTTTAATTGAAATTCTCGTTTAATTGGTAAATTAAGAAGCCAAATGTAATTTAGGTAACTGGCAACATCACGAGGTGAGTGTTGGCGCGCGCCTCAGGGAGACAAGGAGAAGCAGACAGTTGACTCTATGATGTGGTGAAGGTCAGACAAGTTTTCGAAGCTCTGAAAGTTTTTAGTGTATATATATTTTTTGCCCAGGAAAGTTGCTGCTGGCACTTCATGGTATTTTGTACAGGATATCTGATCGTAACAGTAGTCATAAGAAAGGTAAATAAAACTGGGAAATATAAGCATTGACAAAGCGTATGAGGTTTGCCGGGTTCAACGATCCCACGTTTTGAATCTAAACTTACACACAACGGATATTTGGCTAGATTACATTAGTTTTCCCTGACCTGCGACAATTTAAATACCCCCGGACGAAACTGCTGACTCTGAATGGCCTGACGTATTGCTTTGTGTCAAACTTGCGGAAGTGGGTAGGACTTTTTCGATTACATGGAAAAATTCTAATGACATTACGCTATTTTTATTCTATTTTCGTGTTTAAGATTCTTATTATGATTGCAGAATTCTGTTGTTGGTTTTTAATTATTATTTAGTTTACATCAGATTGTGATGTTAGGTAAGACTTATTTTTAGGTTAGAACACAAACTTTTATTTCACGAAAACTGGTATTTTCTCTCTCGTTTTATGTGAGTTTATAGATTATGGGAAGATTTGACACCTACTTTCTTAAAAGAAAAAAAAGTCCGAATATAAGAGTTCCTGAATCACGACCGGATTATTTCACGCTCGGTGAGGTGTACTAGGAGAGCGGATGCAGTTACTAGGTTTAACTAGGGCATAAGAAGTGGTCTGCGGAAACCATGGAATAGTCTTTGGAGTTCGATGTGGATAGTAGGTTGTGGTTTCGGTATACTGTGCTTGACTTTTTTTTAATCTGGGTAGTATATCGTGAATGTCATTAATAACCTGTCTTGTTCAAACAATTCGTTTTAATTATTTAACTTCAATTTTCATTGACCGACGGTTTTGAAACTTTGAGACAATAGTAATTGTATTAATATCCAGGTCATGTTCGATTTTGAAGGTTCTGGCCCCCGGAAAGGGCCAGTATTCCGGGTTGAAGAAAAGTAAGATTATGTTATATCATTACACATAAAATTAATAAAGTGAATGCTATTAGTTATTTGGATTTAAGAGCTATAAGGGATCACCAAACAGAAACCATGTTGTAATTTCGACGATATATCGATAATATCAGTGGTTCATTTTACTGTTACCTAGATCTGATTTTCTTAGGTTTGGATCGCCTTTCTTTTTCATTTTTCTGTTATATGAAGAACACAAGATCAGCCCAAGAAACTTAACCAAGCATAGCTTAGACAAACATTACTGAAAGTGGTCACTGCAAATGGAATGGCGTTTTTACTAACGATAACGAAACCATAGATACGATTTTCTCCGATATTGATGTTACAATTGCTGCGCTCATAAAACGATTCACATACCATTAAGCCTACCGGTCAGAGATATAATCCTTCACATGTAAACCTTGTGGGGGGGGGGGGAAGGCTCCGTAACAGGTCAGCTCACTTGAGATGTTCCACTTTTGTATGATTCCTAATTAGACGTTAAGCGGGAGATCATTTTTGTTTCAACCTTAACCCAGCCGAAATGCGCTTCCGAGAACTTAGGCACACTTTGTTTAAGAGATATTCCGAAATACGAACGTTACCCTTGTTTTTCGGTTTATTGACCTTAGTGATAGAAAATGTATTCCTCGTCATTACAAGAGATTATGTGCCGCCACTCCATATTTGTAAATGCAGGACTTGTTTTGTAATCTTATGTGATTAATGTTTGTGTGATACAGGGAGACTTCTCTGTTGGACCAAAGGGACTCTGTGTAGAGGTGACTTTTATGCTGGGGGTTTTTTTTTTTTTTTTTTTTTTTTTTTTTTTTTTTTTTTTGAAGGATAAGCTCATATTCATGATATTTATATTGGAGAATGATAAATGTTATAGCATATAAATTTTTGCATTTTCAATATTCCGCGTTGGGAGTAAACTGGAATTTCACCCACTCAGGTATTAGGAAAAAGCTCTAGAACGTTTTAAATACCGTAATAAAACATTGGTTATTGTTAAAGAAGGGGTGAAGAAGAGGCTTTGAGGCCTCTTACATAATGATCATTTTGGAGTGAAGACATGGCGTCACACCCCCATACGGAACAGCTTCCTTGCTCTTCTGGTTGAACAATGGCACTGCCAATGTCAAGTTCTCTGGCTCAGGCGTCGCCAACATAGATGCATTAATCTTTCTTTGAATCTTATTTACAAAATAAACAAACTTGATATTTACAATAACGCTGCTTAATATAAATAAAATGGTGATATTATTATTTAAGATTAACTAGTTTTCACTTGAAAAAGCAAAAGCCTTTCGGCGTAATTAGAATGTCAATGAATGTGTCTTGAAAGAACTCTGAATTAATATACTGGATTATAGAAGGCTGTTACAGTCGCATATTACTGGGAAAAGTTTGAGCTGTAATAGATAGCCTTTGTTCAAGACGAGCGTGTGTCAGGAACGTTTAATTAACATACTCATGAGTGATTAACAGTGTGGATTAGAATTGAAATGACTGTTGAACCGTTTGTAGACGTTTCATGGCAAGATTATTATGGATATTGGTTTAAATGACGAGACAAGAGTATAGCGGTGAGTAGTGGGGTTGTGGCATTGATTGTGGCATGATGACCAAGGTCTGGCAGAGGTCCCATGGCACCAAGGTTGGCATCATCCCCCACTCCACCCTGTTGCGTCTACAGCCACATCCCACCTGCTCGACCACCCTCTATTAAGTTCTTCCTGCTTCGTTACTTTTGAACTTTTGATACTCTGATGATACTTAACCTCTTGATTACGACCTTGTAACCTATAGAAATGATGGTCTGGTTTTGACCTGAACTTAGGCCTAGGTTTAAAGTCAAACTATCATACGTACCATCGTTCTCAAGCTTTCTTGAATGGTAATCTCTGAATGATTTAAGAGTCTCACATTTGATTTTTATGAGTGCATTACCTACTTTAACCCCACATTTACCATAATGTAGTACTGTCGCCACATTTAAAATCGTTCGATGAAATCTAATGGTAAAAATCATGCCTCGCAATTGTTATAGCACTGAATTCTCAAAACGTCACATTAGCAAAACGGAACGAGGGAACACTATCCAAAGTTAATGGCGATGCGTAGCTAAACCAGACTTTCATCGAGTGATGTAGGTATAAGGAATATGGATTACGATGTGGAGAAATTGAGATATTACGTGGACAAATGTTCACGGTATAAACCGACCAGTGTGGTTGTGAAGGGTACCAAAGCGTGCGAGCCGCAGCCTCAAACTGCCTGTTTGTTCAAAGACCAAACTGTGAGGGTGGGGACTAGTCTTCAAGCTCAGCGCAAGGTACATGCTTGCACACCTCATGAAATCGAAAATTGGTGTTTTTTGGCTAAATGCTGTCCAGTATTAATAATGATTAAGGTAATCCTTGATGGCATGACACTTACATATTTCTACTGTATATGCTCCCTTCATGATATTAATATCCTAGTTTTGCTCTGGTCAAGATGTCAGTGCTAATCATGGCGACTTTTTTCTGAGGAAATTCTGATATTTTTTTAATCAGAAAACGACTAATTATCGTTAAAAGGGATTACTGTAAATCGAGCGCTCTTCAAATTTTGAAAATTAATTGCATTTCAAAAAGTGATATTCTCAGAGCCCTGCTGTACCAACTTTTGGTGCCGTTATTTTAATGATAACTTACCAGATGAAATGGAAACGAGTTGGCAACGCGTTTTGTTTTATTTTTAATAGTCTTCTGTTTGGCTGAGTAATGTTAACAGCGGTCATATGACTTTGATGGTGCCGCATCTCCGGTCTTTTTAGTCATATCACTTTGTAAAAACCCATAACAGATATTCGTGTAGGGAACCTTCTCTTGAGAGTAGTGTTGTTTACATGACTCGTACACTGCACGACCTTGAATGGTACCCCTGGGACAAAGTTGATAGCCATGATAATTGACCGTTCGTTGGCTGTACTGGTCAAAGATCGCTAGGTAGTTGCTGGCTATTGTGGGATGTAGGCGACCCTGTTATTATAATTATGTAAAAAGGGGAAAAGGTTGCTAGTTAAACCATCAGATTATTTAGGGATAATCTTCCTGATTATTTAAGTTCAGTGTTAGATACTAAATTCTTTGAAGTAAACGAGCGCAAGCTGTGAATGTTAGACTGCAGGAAGTTAGTTGTATAGTTGTTAATGATTTAACCTCAAAAAAGTTTGTTGCCATGGCCCCTTTATGAATCAAAACGGCTTGGTTTGATTTTTCATTTTTTGGGGGGAATAATTACATTGTTCGGGCATTAAGATATAGAAATATTGCCATAGTTTCATGGTTTGACAGGAACTGAATTGTAAGAATTAAGCATAGATATCATCAGAAATTGCTGTGTATCAATACATGGCTTTGATGTAGTACTTTTTATAATTCTGTATAAAGTTATTTGGCATAATCGTAATGTATCGGAAATTTTTTGTCGTGTTATATCTGCATACCCTCACAAACTTCATGTTATACAATTTTTAATTGTAATTCATCACTTGTGTTTCATTTATGAGTCTGATGTTAAAAGATATATTATTGTGAGATATTCAGTTCAAGGTGTGTTCTAGATTAAGCATGTTACTCTAGAGCTGTATTGGTGTGTATGGTTATTACAGCCGTGCACTAATGGATTATTATTATTATTGTTATTTTTATTATAATTATTATTATTATTTTAGGCCACCAAAGCCTCAACAAGTTTAAGGTTAAAAAGATTAGGGTCAGTCGGTCGGCCGACTGTATCTTGATACGCATGAAGTCTGTTTTAAATATTTCAGAATTCAGCGTTCAGGAAATGTAATAATGATAATATGAGTAATGATGATTATGAAGATAATAGCAACATTAATGTCCTTATATATCGGGAAGGGTATATACTATAACAAGTATTAAGGAGTTCAGATAGCAACAGGCCATTAGAATTTACTGAAGCTGATTTTGATAAAAGAAGTCAGAAACTCGTAGATTAGCGTAGAAAAAGTAAGAAGACAAATATTTCAAAGAATACACTTTACGCATTGATAGAAGGAAAAGATAAATATATAAACGTGCTCTTTGTGGATCTACCGCATCTGAAATCTAGAGATGAAAATCAGTACTATGTCTGTGGCTCCAGAAGGTTTCTTTGTTCAGCTAAAAATAATATATTTATTCAAGACCGTTATTCTACCGGAGAAAAACTTACTCAAGTTGGGAGTTTTGGGCTTACTGAAACCAAAGAATGGCGAAGAAATGACCATGTACGGTATCATATTTTACTAGCGATAACAAGCTCAGTATGTTTCTTGTGTCACCAGTTTGCGTAGTACAGAGGTTAGTGTTTCTTTTCACCAGTCAAATCAAACTGGCAGCCGGCTGTTAAGCCTATCCTTTTGGGGTTAGTCGACGAATGTGTACCGGGCTTAAGCTGGGTGTGCATGTGTGTATATGGATAAAACGTGGTATATGTTAAAAGGAGCATAATTTATGAATTAGTTGACTACCCACAGCGCACTTGGTAATCACTTGTTAATTTGCTGCTTTGAGTATTTTCCAGGGCTACCAGCACCATGTCATTGACAGCCGATATATATAATAATAATGATAATATATTTTATTCAGAAAAATTTTCACATAATTTTCTAATAGAAAAACTTAAAAATGATACATAAAATTGTGCAGAGAAAACTATTTTGTACATAGAGACGCAAGGCAGTAATTTAGTTCATGTTAGTCTAAATTACGGAATAGGAGGCCATCTTTGATATCAATTAATTCCTTGATGAGGCAGATTTCGGCAAGTAAAGTATTATAGTTATTCAGACATTGTTTTCCTTCTTAAAAATAAGTCATCATTTTCACAATGATGACTTATCTTTAAGAAGGAAAACAATATATGAATAACTATAACACTTAACTATTTGAACATTTATCCTTCAAATATCATAGAAGCTGTCTCCTCGCTGAATTTTGAACATTACAAAAATCTCTTTATATTTATACTTTTGTCTGTAGTTATATTGCAGAGAAATTCTAGTTTTACTCATGACTAATTCACTCAGAACTTCGTTGACGGAGGCATTTATTGTTGGAAATATCTTCAGATAGCAT
Organism: Panulirus argus; assembly: GCA_038088735.1. NCBI lineage: Eukaryota > Metazoa > Arthropoda > Malacostraca > Decapoda > Palinuridae > Panulirus > Panulirus argus. The sequence goes on from JAYMFT010254949.1 coordinate 8,769, forward strand.
ACTGAAAATTTAGACATTAATTCATTACTGTTGCTGAGAACGTACTGAAATTTTGAGAAATAAGTTAAATGCTTCTTTGGTACTATTAGTAACGTGTGTATCATTTTGAGGACATCAGGGTCGTAGATTTCAAGAAATAAAGCTGAATGTTTTAAACCTATGTATTAAAACGACAATGTTAGGAATATGTTACAGCGAAATTCTTAAACTTGTATGCTTGATTATTTTTTCGCAAATTTTAGGCAGTACCCATGAATACTAGATTAAGAAAATTTTTTAAGTAGGGCTTTTTGTGCATTGCATATATTGCAGCGTTTGTTGGTAAGAGTTAAAGTCGTCTTAGGAGCCGGATCCATATTCGACAATTATATGTTTTACGAGAACGTGTGTAAAGCTGGCTCTATATGCATACGCACACGTATGATATCGGAATTAAGCTGAGTTGGTGATCAAACATACATACTCCTAATCATGTTTCGATGTAAACATTGTACGATGGCCCTTCAAGGTTAATGACTTTACGTTCCATGGGGAACGCTACCCGAGTTCTTATAGCATCTCTAAGAGATTTCCTCTACTTTTCTGAAAGTACGTCCCAGATAAAAGTGCTGGAAAATAGAGTGTGCCATATGCGACATTGGAGCTGCAGATGATTGGCCTCGGGAAATCATAATTGCTTGAATGGTATCATGTTAGTCATTTTACGTAGAACGTGTCTTTATCTTGCTTTGTTGATAATATAAGATATGGGTTGATTAAACACCCCCGTAATATGCGTCCACCTACCATTCGAAGTATAGCGATTTGATACTTTGTTGGTTTGAAATGTTTTAGGTAAAATTGTAATATTAGTTTCGAAATGCGACATACTGTTCTGTTGGACATATTATGGGATTGTAATACTAACTGTTCTGTAGGTTAGATTATGGGATAGTATTTCTTGATGGTCCTTCTTGTGATGATTCATATCGGGTAATTAGGATTTGTGACCTACTTGGTACTCGGTGGTATATATATTTTCTTAGCTGAGGTTGTTGCTGGTGTAATGTTCATTTATTCTGTTGGTTTATTCCTCGTAGTTTGTTGAGCCTTGTTCCCGTTTCTCTCCCAAGAAAGGGGGGGGGGTGGCTTTGAGGAACCTAGCGCGGGTACATAGTGAATAACCCACCGTTGAAAATAGGCTTTTCAATCCTCCCAAGCCCATGGTTTTGTGGATAACTTTTTTCCAACTTTTATGGTAAAACTAGGAGGTTGTGCGAATAGAAACTTGACAATTTTTTTTCAAAAAGCGACTGCCAATATTTTTGCTCTAAAGAAACCACTACAGAGATGGGGCCGGTATCATTATATTTACTTAAAAGTTTCTTTTCGTAGATCGTTTCTGAAGTCTATAAGGCAGATTTGTAGATTCTAGCGTTGTTAATACTGTTGTAAATGAGTTTGTTGCATAAGTCAAGGACGTGGCGAGCTATGGCGGGGGCGTTGCACAACACCCCGCAACCAGAGTTAATTTTAACGGTCCGGCAATCTCGGACCATCGGACCACTCTTAGGGCAACCCCTAAAAGTACGTTTATTTGCCCGCTGACCGATTAACTTTCGATGTATCACGGCACAGGTACTCTTCTGCACTTTTTAGTCTTCATATACTTTGGAGAAACTGTATCAAACCATGGATAGGGCAGTTATTTTGGCAGACAGGCAATATGGTAAATTTAGGTAAATTTTCCAGGCCACTCGCGTAATGTAGAAGCGTACAATTCTTAAAATCATCTAAAGGATCCTTTGCCCCAACGGTAATTTGATATCAGTTGAGCGCAGGGTGAAGAAGGGGGCAAACCAAGTGATGTCAAGGACATGTACTTAAGATGAACGTTTAGTGTCTAGAGACTGTACTACCGTCGAATGCGACAAGCCAAAAACAAAGTATTGCTTCTGTGATTGCCCATCTCCTATACACAGACCCCGGTAAGGCTAAATTTAGAATTGGTCCTCTGTCCTCTACGGGACATTCTCTCTCTCTCTCTCTCTCTCTCTCTCTCTCTCTATATATATATATATATATATATATATATATATATATA
>JAYMFT010254960.1:0-10851 GCA_038088735.1 Panulirus argus
CCCCCCGCTCCCGCCCCTTTTAGTCGCCTTCTACGACACGCAGGGAATACGGGGGAAGTATTCTTACACCCCTATCCGGTAATAAAGTAATGCCGTAGCCGTTGAGAATGTCGACTTCACATTTGTAGAAATGAAAGATGCACTCGGTAAGAAAATAACAGCAGGACATGTTTATATCACCCCCGCACACACACCAGAGGTAGACGAAAAATTTAACGATCAGTTTGCAGAAATCTTCAATGAAAAAGATCCTATAATAGTAAGAGATTTTAACATACCGATATCTAGATGGAGAATCCTTACCATTAGCTCTGCGCGTTGATTTTAACTATATTTGCTTTATAGTGCCCTAATCCAATTAGTCGAGAGATCTCTTCGAGACGAAAGTGGATTTAGCCCTAATTACAAACATGGATCTCGTTGATAATGTCGAAGATGTAGAAAAGTTTAATACAAGTGATCACAGACAAATTCCTTTGAAGTCACTTTAATCACTGCATGTAATGTTGGTCAATGTGACAGTTGCAAATAAATACTCAATTCCAAACTTGTAAATTTTAATGATCTTCGCGTTGCTGTTGACAGGCAAATCTGGGATGATACGTTACATGAAAAAAACGTGAACGTAGCTTGGAAAAGCTTCAGTAAAACTGTCAAAGCAGTAGAGGCTTTGAATACAAGCTAATGGGTAGTAGACTGTCTATTTCTAAATCGAAGCCAAGGTAGTGAAACGGTGATATTAAAAAGTGTCTGCCTAAGAAAATAGCTCATGAGAAACTCAAAGAGACCAGTAACCATCATGATAGAGTAAGTCATATAAATTTGCGAAGAGAACCTAAAAGACTTATACAACAAAGTAGGTGTCAATATGAAGCCCATATTGCTGAAACTAGAAATCCTCAGGAGTTTTACAGATATGTTAGAAGCAAGAAAGTCATTGCCTAATCAACTGGTTCATTAATTTCGGAAAACGGTCACTTGGTTCACAAAAACTAAGACACGGCAAAAATCTTAAATTACCTTTATGTGTCTGTATTTACGATTGAAGACCTAATCTATACCTAAAATCCAGTGTCACTGATAAGAGCGGAGAATTTTTTTGCAACAAATTGACATAAAACCTAAAGACATACTATCAGCAATAAACGGAATAAAAATAAATAAAACGACATGCCCAGTTAACTCTTATCTGAGAAAAATAAGAGGCGAAATATGAGATAATCTAAGCCAATGAATGCTACGGGAAAAGTTCCAGTTGAATGGAAGTTTGCCAATGTAACACAGGTATTCAGAGAAAGGTATTGAGTCATTGCATGGAAATCATCGTCCAATTTGCTTAACATCTGTATTTGGAAAACTGATGAAAACCATCATTCGTGATAGTACTGTAAACCAATTCAAAGTAACAACACTCATTATACGATTGTCATCATTGTTTTCGACGAAACGCCTATGACTGACAAATCTGCTTGATTTCTTTCACGGTATAATCAACAAATACGACGAAAGCAAAATTGCTGATATCAGTTATTTATACTCTGAAAAAGCATTCAATAAGGTTCTGGCAAAAATCAAGTCAAATGGCACTGATGGGGTAGTACTTCGGAGGACAGGACATTGATTTACTGGCCGTAAACAAAAGGTTGTGATTAATGGTCAAGCCTCAGAATGGTTAGAAGTAACAAGCGAAAACAGTCTTGTAGCCGCTTCTCTTTTTCATATCTATTAATGATACTGATAATGGGCTGCATTGCTAGATATCAAAATTCAATGATGATACAAAGTTGGGTAATAGATTTACAGATAAACTTGAACGTCTACAATTTCAAACTGATTGACTTTGCCCATAAGTGGCAAATAGATTTTGATGTCATTAAGTACAAAGTTTTACATATTAGTAGTAAAACCAAAAAGGATGACTACAATATGAATTCTGTTGAACCGCAAAAGTTAAGTGAGGGAAGAGACTTGTGCGTCCTAATCTCTGACGAACTAAAACCAAGAAAGCAGTGCACAGAAGCAGTGATGAGAGCGAACAGAATCCTTGTATTCATAGGTTGGACCTTCGAATTTCAGTCCAGGGAAATTAACCTTATTACTTGCAATTGATTTGTTCGTCCCCATCTTAAATATTGCGTTCAGTTTTGGTTACCCTACCTAAAAAGTGGAAAAAATACAGAGTGCAGCGTCGAGCTACCAAGATGATTCCCAGGCTGAGAAGCAAATCCTATGAGAGCCGATGAAACGCTTTGAATCTATTTAGCGTAACAACGAGAAAATCAAGAGTTGATCTAATACAAGTATTCAAAATTATCAAAGGCTTTGTTAATCTTGATTTATCAAGGTACTTAAGACTTGGATCGTCTAATTGCACTAGTAGTAATGAATAAAAACTCGTTGGCAAACATTTTACCTTGAATGAAACTACTTACTTTTTTCTCAATAGTGTTGTTAATATATGGAATTATTTGCCAGTTCGAGTGGTTGAAAGAAGTGCTGTAGACACGTGTATAAATAGATTTACTAGCTATTTCGCTTCAAGTCAACGATTTACATTACTTGCGTCTTCATAGTCAAACTGAGTTTGCAATTCTATTCTCTTTGAGCTATCTGTATGCTTTCTAACTTTTACCACACTAATCAGTGAGTTTCTTATATCGTCCACTATATCAGACAGGTTAGAAAGGACCCAGTGGTCTCTTGCTGTTTGAAGTTCTTTGTATTCTTTTATATACCATCAAACGTGCTGCAAATGCAGAAATACAGAGAATTGAAAGACGACATCTAGATTTGCTGTGAAGCTTGTAAGAAAGGGAGTTATGAAATGAATGAATGACTTATAGGATTTTGAGAGAAACCTATGAATTCTGCCGTTTGTTGGGAAACAACCTTTTTCGAGAGACATTACTTTTTTTTTCCTCTCATGAGACGACTAAGATATTACCCTCTCTGTTCCTATCGTAATCATCTAAATCGTTAACAGTCACAGAAACCCAGCTAAATAGTAAAGCTTAAACTCAATTGAAGTCTGTCAGTAAGTCATCACTAACACTAAACGGGTTCTGTACTATCCATTCGCATATGTTGGGTCAAAAGTCTTGATCTTGTCTTTAAAATTAAAAGACGCTGAAGTATCAGTATCTTTCCAACATAGAATAGTTAAGAGGGGTCAAAAAGGCGAGCTGCAGTTTAGAAAAGTAGGGGTAATCAGGAAGGAGTGAAGCTGTGCCTGTCATGAGGACTGGAGAAGAAGTAGTAGTGATGGGGACAGATGGGTTACTGACTGCTCATGTGGTCCAGAGGAGAAGGGAATAAGTGTGATGAATATAGGTGGCGACGAATATGGAAAGTTAACACCTTCCTAACGATGTGGTTAGAAAGACTAATAAAGGATTGGTAGGGGAATGTGAAAATCAAGGTGGAGGCACCAAAAGTTACTATAATATTCACTGTGGGAGGTCGTTATCATCTTAATACTACAGCAAAGCATAAGTGCGCCACAGTTCCCCACCCAACTTAGCCAGATGTCTCCAACACATGAGGCTAAAGCCCCCTGACCAAACAGCCGCCGAGCCAAAGTCAACCCATCCATATCTCGCCAGCACACCGGGCTGCATTTCTCAACTTAGATTGGAAATACCTCGTAAACCAACCCAGCAATAATCACCTGTCCCATTAATAAAAACCACATCACAACCCCGTAAACAATCGTTCCATAATTCCCAAATATACTCCTATGTACAACCACGCCTCATCAGTTCGACTAAGTAAGCTACAGCCTCTGGACCAATTGAACAAAAGATCCCAACAAAGAGGGTTACAGCTGCACAACCAAACATACAACAGAGTTCCATAAAGATAAGGGCATATTATCCTTGACAACTGAACCACATCACTTTAACCAATTAAACGGAACTACCAGACAAAACAAGCCACAGCTCCTCCACCAATTAAGACACACCTCTACAACTAGACAAACCAAAGCTGCCTAATCTACTGGGGCAACTTAACCAAATGAAGAACATCTCAGCCAAACACACAACTGTTCTCTAACCAGCTCGACCACAATTTACGGACTGACAAATGCCAAAACTCCAACCCTACGAGGCACATCTTCCCATGTAATGAGGCCACTGCTCCCTAAGTAACTAATCCACATCTCAGGTATCCGGGCTACAGCCCCACAAACAAAGGGAAAACAGCACCTAACCAACATGGTGCCTCCTTTCTATCTACTGGAGAGAGAAAATTTCGTGCCTTACCTCCTAGACCTTCTAAGACCACCCTCGCCCAGCTACCACAACCCTTACACCCATCCATGTCGTTCCACATCACCTTCGGCCAAGACTTTCTAAGTCACGGCAACGTCCTCCTACATTCGTACCCACACAATTGCCTTCTTCTTGTCTTACCAAGATTCAGTTCGACCACACTTATTCATTAGACCACCCTTGCCTCCTCACCCACCCTTACAAGTCACCTCTCCTCCGGTAAAGTACATTCAACTTCCCAAATCATACTGTCTGAACTGTCTGAGTAATACAGTCAGAACCACTCAGACAGACTACCTCATCTTACCAACTTGCCTCACTTCCCAAGCCGCACCTGTGACTTCTTTCCATTCGCTCGAAAAACTCCAACCAACCCATATTGTCTCGCCGAGTTCATCCCTGCTAAACCATCCCATCCATCAAGGCAGCGCCACCACACTCAATCGGTTGACGCTTCTCCACCCACCAATTGTACACCTATTCATTCATAGAGACCACACCCTCGCAACCACCCAAGCCACGCTCCCTTACTCTGACCGGCCACTACCTCTCCAGCAACCAGGGCCACACCCACCCCCCTAGCCCGAGTCCCACACCCTTACTCTCCAAAGTCACACCTTCCCATACACCCTGGCCACAGCTCATCCGTCTGGGACGCACGCCTTTACCCATCAGGGTCACTCTTCCTTGTAAGCGTTACCCTTGAGGGTGAAGAGGTAATGAAAGGGAAGACAAGAAATATAATGAAATCCAACAGTTCCATTGTTCGAGGTGAAAAAATTAGATCAAGATGGTCAATATTTGTCACTATTCTCTACAGAAAAATAAGAAGTAGCAGCCAGTCGTGTGGGAAGGGTTCAGGCCTAAGTGACTCAGGCACATGATGACAGCTAACGAGAAAAGTAGCCAGGACAATACTAACAAATCAAGGAGAACGGAAGGGATGGTTGAAGAGGGGTAATAGCATGAGATTTAATAAGGCGGGAGACTTTTCAATTCATTCTGGCTAAGTGTGAGGTGTAAGAACAGCCACCCTCAGGTATGGGAAGAACAGTCCATATTTCGGTATATATAGAAAAGGTGCTTGCAAGAAAATTGTTATGACACCTATACAATGACTCCCAACTTTTGGAAAGCAGACTTTGTAAAGTTCATTTCGTGTGAGGTTCCAGGATAGAGTAGCAAATATGACTTTGGTTTGTGGACTATGATCCTAACAATTAGAAACCAAGATGGAGAGCGGTAAGAAAGATTGGAAAAGTTAACCAAAGCCATGAATATGCCAGCAGCAACATCTCGCACAGCTGCTACGTCTTTCTTTACCTGTCACAACTGAGGCAGAACTGCCCGCCGGCTGATGCTGCATCTCCGTGTTTGCAGGAGTTTCTGCGGGTAGGGTACAGACTCCCCTGCACTGTTGCTGACGTCGAGGTGGATTTCCATTAATCAGGCTGTAGCTAGAGGGTGACTTGTGTTAGTTCTTCCTGCTGTGCACCCCGAGCATAGCTATATCACCAAATGCCGATGGTACCAGCGCAGCTCCGACTGCCGCAGCTGCTGCTGCTGCTTTTCAGGCATGTCAGCATCTTGTGTCGATTACATATATCATTTTTCTTCGTGCATTCGTATGAAAGTTCTCGTGTCTTTGTACACCCTTGCTATCACATTCATGAATTTAGCTCTCTATCCTTCATACTTGGTTAGTGTCCCACGTTAGCAAATAATTCCAGGAACAGACGAAGAAAAAGCCTCATTCGCACACAGCCCCTATCCGCAATCAGGCCCCATAGACCTTTCCGTGGTTTCCTCGGCTGTTTCATATAACCTGGTTCAATTAACTGACAGCACATCACCCCCTGTATACCACATCGTTCAAAAACACTCTATTCAGTGCAAGCCTTTTAGTCACTTGCAAATTCAAGTCTTGAGCACTAAAAATCTTTTTCACTCCATCCTTCCATCTCAGTTTTCGTCACCCCCTTCTCCTTGTACCTTTCATTTCTGACACATATATCCTCTTTGTCAAGCTTTTCTTACCTATTTTCACCAGAAACTTAATTCATTTCTAAACACCCTCTTCACCTCTCTCAACCTCACTCTACTCATTACTGCAACACTCACGTACCGTATAATTACTTACTCAATCAACCCTCTCACATCACATACTGTCCTTAAACGTTTCATTTCCATACATTCAACATTTTCCTGCAGTATCATCTACTGCTAATGCTTCAGTTTCATACAACTGTCGTTCGAACTACTATATCTTTAAACATACTTATTTTCGGCCTTCCAGGTAGTGACCTCTCTTTCCACACATTCCTCATCGTTCCCAGTACCATCGCCGCCTTACCCATCCTATGACTCTCTTCCTTTCGCTGCCATGTCCACTCCCAGGAATCTAAAACGCCTCACTTCCTCCAAGCTTTCTCCACTCACACTCACAGCCCAACAGTGGTGCGAGAAAAATTACCACGCCAACCATGGCTTCTTTGAATAACATCTCTCCTAGGACACGTTTGAAAAAGTTATATTGTATATTGTCTTTGGCTGACCAAGTATATGTTGAGATATGGTGTTGTGGTTAGCGTTCCTGACTGCGAAGCATTCAAGGGCTGCCAGGTTCGAGCGCATGGGTTCGAATCCTGGTTGCGGCTGGTGGTCCACAGTAAACACAGCTGTTCATCCACCTCAAGGTACAGGTACCTGGCTCAGTCTAGGGTCTCTCTCTCTCTCTCTCTCTTTATATATATATATATATATATATATATATATATAATCTTCTCTTTTACGTTGGAGGCTCCAGTCACGGAAAAACGTCCACATCGATGCCGGGCCTAATTGGAAATGTAATAAAAGGATTATGAAAAGGAAAAAGGACAGACACAGGAAAGTATTTCCGAATTTTGGAGGAAGTGCAAAACCTGTCTTTTAAATTTTGCCAAGTCATAGTAACTGGGAAAGACATGAGATAGGAGAAAGTTTCAAAGCTTCGACGTGTAGGGAAAGAAACAGTTACCAAAACGACTCACCCGTGAATTGTCAACAGCCACACAGTAATCACATGACGTAACAGCTTGCCGAGTATTGCATGGTCTAGCTAGCGGTGGGGGCACACAAGCAGCCAACTCTAGGGAGCAAAAACCAAAGTAAAACCTATAGAAGATGGAAAGTGAACTAACATTGTTGCATAGAACAAGCGGGTCAAGTTTTGAAGTTAGCCTGGGAGAGTTTACTCGTCGGATCGCTTTTGACTCAACTCTGTCGATTAAGGACGCAGAGCCAGAACTACCCCAGATGTAAGAGCAGTACTCCATACGAGGACTGATCAATCCCTTGTTAAACTGGGCAACTGTTCAGAAGAGAAGAAATTTCTACATCTAAACAGGACATCCGGTTTCTTAGAGGCAGCTATTTCCGTAATTAGGGGTTTCCAAGAAAGATTGGATGTTACAGTAATGCCAAGAATGTTCAATGAATCAAGAGGTGGAATTGCAAGGCTGTAAAAGGAGAAACGAGAGTTGTGAGGAATTTTCGATGGAGAGATGGGTAGAAACTATTTTGAACGCATCAAACTTAACCAAATTTCGTCTGCCACACTGATATGCTATTCAAGTCTGAGTTTACTGAAGAAATTCTGTCGAGACGAGATGCAGAGTCAAGTGAGAGACGAAGGAGTAGAATTGAAGGATATAGAGGAATGCATTGCTGAGTCGTCAACGTATGAGTGCATTTTGTTATATGTGGAGGAAAGGAAATCGTTCACAAAAAGAAGAAAAATTTTATGAGACAAGAAAGAACCTTGAGTAACACCGCTGTTATTGCAGAAGGGGGAGAGGCTGATCCATCAACAACAACGGAGACAGATCGGCCAGAGAGGGAGATAAACATGAAGGAGCAAAGTGAGGTAGGGAAGACAAAATAGGGAAGCTTAGAGATGATACCTCGATGCCACACCCTGTCAAAAGCCTTAGATATGTCAAGGGCAACTCCATATGACTTCCCTAAATCTTTCGGGGATGATGACCAGACATTAGTAAGGTAGGAAAGAATATCACTATTGAATCTCGCCTTACAATAGCCATATTAATGATCAGAGAGAAGACTTTGATTTTCAAGGTGTTTAAGGATATGGGAGCTGGGAATGGATTCAAAGACTTTAGAAATGGTAGGTGTCAAAGTAAATGAGCGATAGGTAGAGGGTTAGAACGGTCATCCTTCCTGGGGGTGGGATGTATCAATGCATGCTTCCAAGAAAAAGGAAAGGTTCTGGTTATTAAACAGAAATGGAACAGACAAACAAGAACAGGCGCAAGTTCAGAGGCGCAATATTTCATTACATGGGGATGGATACCATGAGGATCGTAAGCCTTGCTTGCGTCCATGGAAAGATGCGCTTTTTGGACAGTCTGAAAAGAGATTACAGGAAGACGCATGGGATTAGTAAAAGGAGCATCAGATGGCAAAGAACAGTAGAGTCATTCTTGGTGGAGTTACAGGAGAAACAGAAACCACAGAGAGTTGTATTTCCACGGGAGAGACAGCTATAGCATCGTCACAACGTAAAAGAAGTGAAGAAGAGGTGAAGAGACAGAAGCTGTTAGCGTTAGTACTGTAGCCCCCCCCCCTTCTTCTTTTTTTTGTGTGTGTAATTACTGATTACTCTCTCTGTGCTGTATGGGGAGGGAGTTTTCCTTTTGTGGGGCCCCCATCTCTTGAGTATTCTTCATCATACAACTTCTTTATGCTGTCCATATTCACTATCTCACAGCCTGTCTTATTCGATTCACCAACAATTCTTCTATATCATAAAGGCGCTCCTCTCCGTCCGTCATCTGTAGACAAGGTGAGAAAGTTACCAGACTCACGACAGCCAAAGCCCACACACAGGTGTATACACGTCATGGAAGGAACAGACGCACGATAACTAAACTCCATACACAATTGCCGTTAATTCGTCCATTTCCTTGGCAGGATGAAACGTCTGGTTACCGGGATGAAATATTTTCTAAAAAATATTTTACTAATGAGCGGGATGGTTATGATGCCGGCAGTATGGGAGGTATAGAGAGGGAAGATGGAGTGATGAGTGCTTGGAACCAATGAACAGTGTTTGAGCAGTTCAGGGTGTGGTGACCAGATGGAGAGGCGTGATAGAAAAGGAGAAATTGCCGGTGGTGGTGAGAGAGGGCTTGATGACAGGGCTGGAAGGGTGTGGTGGTGGTGAGGGAGAAGGTCTCCCTATTTCCACACTTGTCCTCTTCTTTACCTATCGCTCTTCTGATTATACAAATCTTATATCCTTCCTCGACCATCTAAACTCCTGCCATGAGACTGTGACATCCTCTCACCCGCAAGCCGAGATCCTCTACCTCGGGTATTTCAACGTTCACCATAGGGAATGCTTGAATTCCTCCCATATGGATGGTGGAGGGATTGAAGCCCTCACATTCTGCATTCTGAATGATTTATAGCAAATTACCTTCTGCTCTACTCATATACCTGACCGCTATGACCACTCTCCTAATATTCTGGAAGTTTATCACCTCTACTCCATCCGGCTGTCATTACACAATCATTGCTCCCAGTTGGTTCATCTGATCACACTCTCATAAATGTATCTATTCTAACGGCACCTCCCCCTCCAGCAGCCCCTTCTGATCTTAAATACTGGCTTAAATACTTGAACAAAGCTGACCGGAATAACTTAGGTAACTTCTTTTCTGATTTTCCCATAGCGACTTACTGTCTCTTAGGTGGTAATGTTTCTGTCTCCACCAAAAGTATAGGAGAGGTTCTTCTTGCGAGAATGGAAGCATTTATCCCCTATTCCTACAAGACGACATCCATGGCTCAACCGCTCCTGTTCTGAGGCCATTCAGGCAAGGGATCAAGCATATCGGCTCTGGAAAATCATTCCTTCCTATGGCTCCCACTCTGCTTTTATCACTGTCTATTGTCGCTGCAAGCACGTTATCCGTGAGGCTAAGCGTTCCTTTATTCAAAGGAAGTGCGATAACTTCTCCTCCTCATCCACTAATAGGTCTTTCTGGTCTTTAGCTCAGGGCATCTCTAACAACTTCTGTTGCTCTACCTTCCCCTCACTTTTCCGCTCTGACGGTACTACAGCTATCCCTCCCTTAGACAAAGCAACTCACTTTGGTTCCCATTTCTCCTCTAACCCCACCATGGATGACTCTAACATTCCTTCACCCCCTGATGTTCCGCTTACTAATCCTATGCCTCTTCCCATAATCTCTTTTCGGACTAAACGAATAGCTCTTCTTTCTCTGGACACTAGTAAAGCTTATGGTCCTGATGGCATCTATCCCCGTGTACTGTGTGTGCCTCTGAACTTTCACCCGTGCTTGCTCGTCTCCTCCGTTTCTATTTAAAATCCAGAACTTTTCATTCTCCTTGTCAACATGCTTTGATACATCCCACCCCTATGAAAGGTGATCGTTCTGACCCCTCTAACTATCGTCCTGTTGCTTTGACATCTGCCATTTCCAAAGTCTTTGAATCCTTCCTCATCTCCCATATCCTTAAACACCTCGAAAATCACAGTCTTCTCTCTGAT
>JAYMFT010254971.1:0-10851 GCA_038088735.1 Panulirus argus
TTCACTTTCCCTTTTCTATAGGTATTACTTTGGCTTTTGCTCCCGAGAGCTGGCTGCTTGTGTGCCCCCACCATTAGTTAGATCACGGAATACTCGGCAAGCTGCTGCGTCACATGATTATTGTTTTCCATCGGCAACTCAAGGGTGTGCCGTTTTGAGAACTGCTTCTTTCTCTACACGTCGAAGCTTTGGAACTCTCTTCCTTCTCACGTCTTTCCCAATAACTATGACTGGATCATTTCAAGAGACGTGTTTTTCACTTTCTCAAAAATTTGTAAATACTTTCCCTGTCTGTTTTTCCCTCATTCTTAATTCTCTCTATATTTCAATTAGGGCCCGGCCTTGATGTGGACTTTTTCTGTGACTGGAGTTTTCAACATAAAAAAAAGTAGGTGAAGGTGTGGTAACATGATGCAGTAGGTGAGGGAGTATGGACATTCTGTAGTAGGTGAGGTGTGGTAACATGATGCTGTAGATGAGGGTTTGGTAACATGATGCAGCAGGTGAGGGTGTGGTAATATGATGCAGTAGGTGAAGGTATGGTAATATGATGCAGTTGATGAGGGTGTGATAACAGGATGCAGTTGGTCATGGTGTGGTAACATGTTGCAGTAGGTGAGGGTGTGATAATATGATGCAGTAGATGAGGGTGTGTGAACATGCTGTAGTAGGTGAGGTGTGGTAACATGATGCAGTTGATGAGGGTTTGGTAACATGATGTAGTAGGTGAGGGTGTGGTAATATGATAGAGTAGGTGGAGGTGTGATATCATGATGTAGTAGGTGAGGGTTTGTTAACAAGATGCAGTATGTAAGGTTTTGGTGACATGATGCAGTAGGTGAGAGTGTGATAACATGATGCAGTAGGTCAGGGTGTGGTAACATGATGCAGTAGGTGAGAGTATATGAACATGCTGTAGTAGGTGAAGTGTGGTAACATGATGCAGTAGATGAGGGTTTGGTAACATAATGTAGTAGGTGAGGGTGTGGTAATATGATGCAGTAGGTGAAGATGTGGTGACATAATGCAGTAGGTGTGGGTGTGATAACATGATGCAGTAGGTCAGGGTGTGGTAACATGTTGCAGTAGGTGAGGGTGTATGAACATGCTATAGTAGGTGAGGTGTGGTAACATGATGCTGTAGATGAGGGTTTGGTAACACGATGCAGTAGATGAGATTTTGGTAACATGATGCAATAGGTGAGAGTGTGATAACATGATGCAGTATGTGAGGGTGTGGTAACATGATACAGTAGGTGAGAATGTATGAACATGCTATAGTAGGTGAGGTGTGGTAACTTGATGCTGTAAATGAGGGTTTGGTAACATGATTTAGTAGGTGAGGGTGTGGTAATATGATGCAGTAGGTGAAGGTGTGGTAACATGATGCAGTAGGTCAGGGTGTGATAACATGATGCAGTAGGTTAGGGTGTGGTAACATGTTGCAGTAGGTGAGGGTGTATGAACATGCAGTAGTAGGTGAGGTGTGGTAACATGATGCAGTAGATGAGGGTTTGGTGACATGATATAGTAGGTGAGGGCGTGGTAATATGACGCAGTAGGTGAATGTGTGGTATTATGATGTAATAGGTGAGGGTTTGTTAGCATGATGCAGTAGGTGAGGTTTTGGTAACATGATGCAGTAGGTGAGAGTGTGATAACATGATCCAGTAGGTGAGGGTGTAGTAACATGATGCAGTAGGTGAGGGTTTGATAAAATGATGCAGTTGGTGAGGCTGTATTTACATGTTGCAGTATGTGAGGTTGTGGTAACCAGATGCATTAGGTTAGGGTGTGATGACATGATACAGTTGGTGAGGGCTGGTAACATGATGCAGTAAGTGCGGGCGTATAAACATACTGTAGTAGGTGAGGGTGTGGTAACATGATGCAGTAGATGAGGGTGTGGTAACATGATGTGGTAGGTGAAGGTGTGGTAACATAATGCAGTAGGTGAAGGTGTGGTAACATGATGTAGTAGGTGAGGGTTTGTTAACATGATGCGCTAAACGAAGTTGTGGTAATATGATGCAGTAGTTGAGGGTGTGATAATATGATGCAATAGGTAAGAGTGTGATAAGATGATGCAGTAGGTGAGTGTGTGGTACCATGATGCAGTAGGTGAGGGTGTATGAACATGTTTTAGTAGGTGAGGTGTGGTTACATGATGCATTAGATGAGGGTTTGGTAACATGATGTAATAAGTGAGGGTGTGGTAATATGATGCGGTAGGTGAAGGTGTGGTAACATGATGTAATAGGTGAGGGTTTGTTAACATGATGCAGTAGGTGAAGTTTTCGTGACATGATGCAGTAGGTGAGAGTGTGATAACATGTTGCACTAGGTGAGGGTGTGGTAACATGATGCAGTAGGTGAGGTTGTGGTAACATGTTGCAGTAGGTGAGGGTGTGATAACATGATACAGTTGGTAAGAGCGTGATAACATGATGCAGTTCGTGAGGATGTGGTAACATGACGTAATAGGTGAGGATTTATTAATATCATGTTGTAGGTGAGGGTTTGGTAACATGATGCAGTAGATGATGGTGTGGTAACGTGATGTATTAGGTGAGGGTCTAGTAACTTGATACAGTAGGTGAGGGTGCGTTGACATGATGCATTTGGTGAGGGTGTGGTATCACGATGTAGTAGGTGAGGGCGTGGTGACGTGATTCAGTAGGTGAAGGTGTGGTAACATGATGTAGTAGGTGAAGGCGTGATAACTTGATGCATTAAGTGAGGGTTTGATAACAAGATGCTTTATGTTAGGGTGTGGTTACATGATGCAGTAGGTGAGGGTTTGGTAACATCGGACAGTAGGTGAGGGTTTGGTAACAGGGTGCAGTAGGTGAGGGTCTGGCAATAGTAATTGTGGCAACTAAGGACCGTACAAGGTGTGAGGAAGAGGAGACCAGGACCTAACTGGCTCTTAGGCAGACTGGACCACCAGGCCAACCTAATGGCTACGTCTCTGAACGCATGTAGCATCAGCTACTGAGGACATGTATGAGTACATAAATGATGACATTAACTCATGTGCATCAACCTAATGACTACACAAGAAGGGGTGGCGATAAAAGCCTTAGCTCCAGATTCTCGGGGCATACACACCTACTAAAGTAACAGATGTGTGTATAAACAAGCACGTTTAGCATACACACACATACACTCATACACACATGCGGTATGACAAACTATCATTGTAAGCATTCATTACCTAATGTTCAATCAAGTTCATAATGTATAAACTATACTATGTACTGTGTAAACATCCCGCACATGTCATCCTGACTATCTAAATGTACCTTACTCATATGCTTATCGACAGTGTGGAAATATCCTGCTCATTCTAATCAACTCTTGTTTTATTATTTAACTAGTATCATGACCCCCCCCCAGTTCTGTAATATGTGTAATACCTCCACTGTGTATTTTCAGCCGAATGGCTGCCTAAATACAATAAACCGTTATGTACCTATTTGTATTTCTAATTATTTATTCATTTTTCTATCTTATCATCTACACACAAATACACAATCTGAAAGTAAGTCGTTGAGTTCTGTATTATTGCACAGGGGTACTAGTGACAGCACTAGTTTCCCGGTTCCTATATCAAGGAATAAAGTATTAAAACTAGAAAAAAAAAATGAACTGTTGAGAAAATATCTAAGTGAGAGACAAGGCGGATTTAGGGAAAGGAGGTAATGTGCAACAAACCTTTTAGATTTGTACAAACCAGGAGTGAACGCTCTTAAAGACAAGAGATGAGGCTGGGTAGATTGATTGTCTCGGGATTACCAGAAGGCATTTGACAATCAGTCACATACGAAGATCGTAGAGGAGTTGTATCTCAGGTATGTACAAGAGGATGATTACTTCGATGATTATCTTAGTGAAGGGGACACAGGACATATGTCTGGAGGCGCTCTCGATATGAGTTATGGTCGATAGTGGCGTGCCACAGGGGTCTATTATGGGACCAGCGCTTTTCTTGATATGTCTACAGAAAGAATGGCCTCCTATCCAAATGTATGAAGATGATGTCAAAGTATGAGGGAAGAGAAAAATCGAGGAGGACTGGAGGCGGACTACATCAAGCTTTGAGGGGACTTAGTAAGACTCCTGAGTTGGTCTGATACATGGAATAAATGTAAAGTACTGAGGATGGGACAGAATGAAAGAAGGCCTTGATGTGAATATTATCTATTAGAAAATAAGTTGCAGGAATCTGTTTATGAAAAGCTACTTGGAAGTGGACATCGAGCTTAACCCGTGGCCAGATTCCCACATTATGAGTATATTAAAGATGAACTGCCTTCTGGCCAGTAGTATGACAACATTCAGGTCCAAACATAAGGAATATTCCTTAAGCTATCCATGTTATACTTTAGGGCAAAATCGTAATATACTTCTCAAGGTTGAGCGCCGCACTTTGTCATGACAGGAGGGTAGCACGAATGGTGCCAGAGCTAAGAAAGCTGAGTTACAGGGAAAATTTTCTAAACTTGTTTGATGATGTCAGCAGTGAACAGCTTTGAAATGTGCAAGGATAGAACAACAAAAGGACGTATCATGAAATTAAGCAAGAAACTTGCTAGAAAAGATGTAAAAGAGTCCTTTAACGGTATAAGAGAAATGGACAAATTCAATAGAATTTAATGAGAATGCGAATGTGGACAGCATAGAGGTTTAAAAAGTTATATGACATTATAGAAAGTTCAAGAGGTGGAGCCCCACGAGTGTAAAATTCCCATTCCATTTCAAACAAATAGGAAATCACCCACACACACACACACACACACACACACACACACACACACATACAAGCTTCCTTGATGTAGTGATTAGCGTTACTGACCATAAGTTGTCATGGACCAGCCCGGGGTCGTAATAGCAAGGGTTCGAATCCTGGGCATGACAGTCGGCCTATAACCAACCTGTGTTTATCTTCCCCTCGGGGTTTGGTCGATAAATGGGAACCTGCCTTATGATAGGGTTTGTCTGTGTATGCATAGACGTATTAAAAAGAAGACCTGGTACATATTCACAAGGTATATGTTTATGTACAAATGACAGGAATATATTACACATGGCAGCTAGAGACTGAGTGTGAGCGGTTGTGGCCTTTCTTCAACTGTTTCCTGGCGCTGTCTCACTGACGCAGGAGGTGGCGATGCTATTTCCTGTGGGGCGGGGTGGCGCCAGGAGTGAATGAAGGCGAGCAAGTATGAATATGTAGATTTGTATATATGTATGTGTATGTGTATGTTTATGTATGCATATATATATTGAAATGTATATGTTTAAAAATGTACGTATATGCGCATGCATGTATATATGTGTATATATGAGTGGATGGGTCTTTCTTCGTTTGTTTCTTAGCGCTACCTCGCTAACGGGGGAAATGGCGATCAAGTATGATAATAGTAACGATTCAAAACATATACCTATATGCATATATACATATACCTTATATGTAATCACAAATAGGAATCACACACACACACACACACACACACACACACACACACAAGGCAACTCTCTTTGGTTCTCATTTCTCCTCTAACTCCACCTTGGATGACTCTAACATTCCCACATCCTCTGATGCTCCTCTTACTAATCCTATGACTCTTCCTGTAATCTCTTTTCGGACTGTCCGAAAAGTGCTTCTTTCTCTGGATACAAGCGAGGCTCATGGTCCTGATGGCATCCATCCCGTGTACTTGAAAAGTGTGCCTCTGAACTTGCACCTGTGCTTGCTCGACTGTTCCATTTCTCTTTAAGAACCAAAACTTTTCCTTCGTTTTGGAAGCATGTGTTGGTACATCCCATCCCTAAGGAAAGTGACCGTTCTGACCCTTCTAACTATCGTCCTATTGCTTTGACATCTACTCTTTCCAAAGTCTTTGAATCCCTTCTCGACTCCTGTATTCTTAAAAACCTCGAAAATCACAGTCTTCTCTCTGATCATCAGTACGGCTTCCGTAAGGTGAGATCCACTGGTGATATTCTTTCCTATCTTACTAATGTCTGATCATCATCCCTGAAAAATTTTGGGGAATCCTGTGTAGTTGCCCTTGACATATTTAAGGCTTTTGACAGAGTGTGGAATCGGGATCTCATCTCTGAGCTTCCTTATTTTGGCTTCCTTCCCTCACTTTGCTCCCTGATATCTAGCTTCCTCTCCGGCCGATCTATCTCTTTGGTTGTTGAGGGATCAGCCTTTCCCTCACCCTTTCTCCACATTAACAGTGGTGTCCTTCAAGGTTATGTCCTGTCCCCTACACTTTCTTCCACAAACAATCCAGTGCACTTACACGCTGACGACTCAACACTACATTCCTCCACATCCTTCAATTCTGCTACTTTTCTCGCTCGATCTACATCTCGTCTCAACACAGCTTCTTAAATAAACTCAAACTTGGGCAGGATATCTCAGTGGGGTACACAAAATCTTGTTAAGTTTAGCGCTTCCAAGACCCAGTTTCTGCACATCTCCCTATCAAAAGTTCCTCACAACTTTCTTCTCTCTTTCGACGGTTCTGAAATTCCACTTCTTGACTCAATGAACATCCTTGGTACTAATGTAACATCCACTCCACGTTGGAAACCTCACATTTCGTAAATAGCTAAGGCTGCCTTTAAGAAACTGGAAATCCTGTTTAAATGTCGACTAGATGTCAGTTTTTTTCTTCTACCGCACAGTTGCTTCGTTTATACCAAGGACTGGTCCGTCCTCGTATGGAGTACTGTTCTCACATTTGGGGTGGTTCTAGCTCTGCATACTTACTTGACAGAGTTGAGTCGATAGCAAACTTCCAAACTTGACCCACTTGCCCTACACAGCAATGTTGGTTCACTTTCCCTCTTCTATAGATATTACTTTGGCTTTTGCTTCCGAGAGCTGGCTGCTTGTGTACCCATACCACTTGCTAGATCACACAATACACGGCAAGCTGCTGCGTCACATGATTACTGTGTGGCCGTTTTGAAAACTGCTTTTTTCCCTAAACCTCGAAGCTTGGAATTCTCTACCCTCTCATGTCTTTCCCAATAATTATGACCTGACAGAATCTAATACAGATTTTTCACTTCCTTCAAGTATCGTAGATACTTTCCCTGCCTTTTCTTTTTCCGTTTCATAATTCTCTTTCTATATTTCAATTATAGCCCGGCCTTAATGTGACTTTTGTCTGTGACTGGAGCCTCCAACGTTAATAAAAAAAATCTCAGGTCTGTTAGTTAAAAGCATTTTCCACAAGTGTACATCGCTGTATGACGAGATTCATCTGTGAATATGGTTATGATATAATGATAACATTCATCGGCAATACTTAGCTAACTAGACTTAATGATTCATCTGTCAGCAGCGTTAAGTGAGGCTTGTGACATTTGAGATTTACTGCCATGACCTCCTCATACACAGCCAGATCATCAATTGCTATTGCATCCTCATGTTGATGTACGTCCCCTGTGATTGTATGATGTTCGTGAGGGATGTTGCACAGGAATTGATCAGGAGTTTGATGTAAATAATATAATGGCTTGTTGACCGAGCAGTGAGTGAGGTAGAGGAATGACAGCATCGTTAGCTCCGCTCCGCTCGGATGCCGAGCGAAGATTAATTCCAGCTTGTGTGATCAGCTGCTGCTGGAGGCTGTACATGTACACCAGAGTGGCAGCGGACACCAGCACCACAGCTCCTGCCGGTTTATCTACGACGTTCACAAGAACCGTTCATTTCAGCAACCTGTTCCAGACCTGATGCGTCGATAACCGACCCTACACTTGGATCCAGAGATTTAATGCTGTCCGTATTCCTTTGTGGCTACAGTGTCATCGTTGCTGGGTACAGTGACGCAACTGTAAGTACAGTTTCACAGTCATTAGGTGTAGCGAAGCTGCTGTGAGGTTTACAGTGTTACTGTTGCAAGTCGTTGGGGTTTGTGGAGTAAATACTGAGGTTACAATACTCTTTACTGACGTGAGGCTGATATTAGTTAACTGACGTGAGGCTGATATTAGTACCTTGCTCTTGAAGCTATGATGTTCTCTGCTGATGTGAGGCTCCTGTCAGTACTATACTTCATGCCAGTCATATCTTTTACGGCGGCGGGAAAGGGATAAAGACTTAGATTAAAGATATGCTACCCACGTATCTCGTATAGTGTACAGGATTGCTAAGAGCCACGGGGTAGGGGGCGGGAAATCCTCCCCTCCTATGACATCACTTTCTAAAAGTAGTAAGAGAAGAAGGATCCAAATGAGGATCTTGTCTCGAACTCTCAGTCGTCTGATCCAGACGACACCTCACTCATCGCCCGGGAAAGGAATCAGGTACTAGGTAGGAAGAGTCACGGATACCGAAGAAGATAAGGAACACAGCTGATTTTCTTACACCCAGAACTGAGCCTTCTGCATAAGGATCCCTCGTGAAGTGTAAGAGAATGTATAGCATTTAAGATGTTGTTGCCATCATAGATCTAAATCTTCAACAGCTTTTTAATGCAACACTCGACTCAATGCTTGATATTCTTGAAGCGTCACGGAAGTATGATGAACCAGTATGTCAACCAGCAGGTAACCACACGTCCGGATAATAAGCAGCGAAGCAAACTTATGTTTCATCCGAAAAAGTGTTGTAGGAAAAACTGTAGTGCTAGTTCAAGGTACCTGAGTAGGAGTAAATCCCAGAATATTTACGTAAGTAGATTAACGAAGAAATGTTACTTCGTTACCTACCACCACCGGTTACAGCTTTGTTACTTACCACCACTGCTGACAACCCTGTTCCGTGGGAGAGAAAATGAGAAACATAAATGGTAACCTACTGGATGGCAGGCAACACTGTACCTTCCCAGAATGTTAATAAAAGCCAAAAATTGGTCCATCTGGTCCAGTTACAACACTAGGATGCCCCACAGGGACTCCGGCTTCCTGGTCAAGCCTTTGTAAAGAAAAAATTTGAAGAATTTGCTTTTGTTTAATTCACCCGATATTTGCGCTACACATTTCTCCTTATGATGTACTTCTTCTTGTCAAATGGGATGACCCGGGCTCCGCACAAGAGACCAGGGAGGAAATAACTTGTTGCCGAATTCTTCGAGTAAGTGTCTGTGTGGTTGATTTGTGTCTGTTATGGTTGGTCTGTGTCTGTTGTGGTTGATCTGTGTGCGTTAATTGGTCCGTGCATTTAGGTCTGTACATCGCCTGGGTCAAGGGACGTAAGCGGCGCCTGAGGAAGGTGGGGAGGCATGGGGTCATGAAGAGGGTCAGGTTCCCCCCCCTCTCCCCCGCTCTCAGGGTGAGGTATGGTACTTGTGCCGTACAGTCTACTGCTTTGGCCTCGTTTACCAACCTCTTAATTAGGAAAACGTTCATTAAAAGCATACCTTTCATTAGTGGTCCGCTTGAAGGTAAATTTACCAACATTGGATTTAATCTTTCTCAGAAAATATTTCACGAGCTCTCTACTAATCGTTCCAGAGTTCTAAATCAAGCATTCCAGCAGTCTGTTCTAATCGTTCCAGAGCTGTAAACTAAACATTCCAGCAGTCTATACTTAACATTCCGGGAAATTTATGCTAAATACTCCAAGAGTCTATACTAAACAGTCCAGGAACTCTGTACTGAATAATCCAGGAGCTCTATATAGAATTTTCCAGGATATCTGTGTATGGCATTCCAGGAATTCTATACTTAACAATCCAGGATATCTGGCTACCTCGGCCACAAGAGGGTTAAAAGACACACAACAGAATTCTGGTGTGTGTGTCTTTAACCTACCTGTGGCCGAGGTAGCGACGCGCCCTGGCCAGGGTTCGAGTCTGACTCGCGATACACACACACATTTGTCTGTCCGTCGACACGTCTGTCACATCACCGGAGCAGCGATACTAAACATCCAAGGCTCTATGTTAAAAGATCCAAGGCTCTTTGTTAAGAATTCCAAGGCTCTATGTTGATAATTCCAAGGCTCTATGTTAAACATTGCAGGAAGTCTCAATCATCCGAGTGAAGGCAGAGTTAGAGTAAGTCTGGAGGAAAGGCGTGTGCGCGAGGCGCGACCTGCAGGACGCGCAGGATGGCCGACACTTTAGAGGAGCCACGAGAGTTGGTATCCATAGATAATCCATCAATTTGCACAATGTTTAATGCATTTCACGGCGCATGACTCCTGTGGTAGAGGGATTTGACATTCGCTCTATCCTGTCAAATTCCACGCAGGCTTACTTCACCAGCGCGTGCTTTTTTCTTCCATTCTTTTTTTCCTGTCTCCTGTTCTCGACGGGAATGGAAGGTGGAGGGAGAACTTTCATACTGTCCTGTCCTCACTACACCCACTCAGTATAGCAACAAATAAATCTTAATCCATAGCAAATTACGTACCGATGGGCGTCTGGGACCTCTTCTGTCTGTCTGTCTTCCATACACCGTCTCTCTCTGGATACCAGGAGGGTAGATGGCGGTGAGTCAGCACTTGAGTGACTCTCACGTTCCCTTCCTTGTCTCGGTTTGCTCTTTCTTCTTTCTGTCTCACATGCGCGAAGATTCCTGGCATACAGGTCACAGACATGATCTCTCCATCCCATATGGAACACCTGACAACATTTCATCAACACGAGTCGTTATTCTTAGATCTGAATTTTCCCGCGGTCAGCACTACGCGCTAACCCTAACTAATGTCAAAATCTCGTTATACGTACTCGTGAGTAGGTTCCTTTCCCCCTTTCTCTCCTCTCCCTCTCTCTCCCCTCTCTCTTTCCCCCTCTCTCTCCCCCCCCCCCTCTGTCTCTGTCTCTCTCTCTCTCTCTCTCTCTCTCTCTCTCTCTCTCTCTCTCTCTCTCTCTC
>JAYMFT010254982.1:0-10851 GCA_038088735.1 Panulirus argus
AAAAATGTAAACAGTTCATGTCGCTGATAGATAATTATATATGAGTGGGTGAAAAGTGCTCCAAGGCTTAGCGGCGTAAGGAAAGAAACAGATGTGGTAATGGAAGGCTGTGTGTAGGTACTGAGGAACGCTTTAGCATCCCAGCTCTTGCGCGCAGCTTCTACTGCTGGTGTTGTCACTGAACTTGGGTCCTCTGGCCCTACTAAGTCATGTCCTGTTTCTGAAAAGGTTTCGTACAAGAACATCCTTTCAGTCTCTCATTTACACTCCTTTAACAAAGACATTCTCTCTTCTTTCTCGGTGGATACGCTGTCTGTGTCACAGCGCTTTTTGTTATACTATATACTGCGTTATATCCCGGTCGCATCTTTCGAAAGGGACTAGAATGAATCCTTCGTTGTGTTGGCTCAATCTCTCACACCTCTAAAGAAAAATCACCTTTTCCTAATGTAATTAACAAAAGACTCAACGACAATCAAGGTCACTTTTCGTAATGGCTGTTAGTAATTCATCGAGTTTAATTAGCGTGGTCGACTCTCCGGAAGTAGTTATATTTTTTCTTGCGTCCTTCGTCTATTGCTCCAGAGTTTGTAAAGAATGTCAGAGCGAAGGAATAAGTACCTGACCGCTTCTAGCAATTACAGTCAAAGTCATTATCATTTATCATTATTATTATCTTTTAATTACGTCCAGATGGGAAAACATATTTTTTTTTGGAGAATTTTGTATTCAGTATAGCGTCGTAGACACACACAAACATTCATACATATATACATATGCTTTCACGGGCATACATTGAAGTTTTTAACATTCGAATAGATATACATACGCTTCAGTTACAATGTCATTTATCATTCATCATTTATTGACCTAAAAGTTAAACAGGGTCTTGTATGCAAATTAGCAGTGACGTGATTGAATGGTTACGCACGTTCAGCTGCCTGTAAAACTGTTGGTAATGACCGACATTTTAATTTGTGAAGACAGTGAACTATCGAACCGGTGGGTTGCAAGGAAGCCGATTGGACTTGGGTGCTAATCACAGATTGGGTGATTGGTTTTTGGAATGATGATTTTATAGGATGGTTGATCGGATTCCTTCTAGACATATTGCTCTCATTTATTCTACATTGTCACACACACACACACACACACACACACACACACACACACACACGCACACACACATATAAACGCGATAACACACAAACACACACAAAAAATGACACTTGCACAAACACACACAGAAACACACACACACATACACAAAAAAACGCAAACACACAAACAGACACATACACACACACACACACACACACACACACACACACACACACACACACACACATACACACACACACACGCACACACACACACACACACACACGCACACACACACAGTGCAAATAAGTAATTACAACCCCTCCCCACACAGTGCAAATAAGTAATTACAACTTGGTGATTACACAGGACGAACAATTACTAAGCAGGCAGACGCACAGAATACATAACGTTCTTGTAAAAAATTACCACTTAGGACTTGCTGTCGAAGTGTGTGTTTTTTTTTTTTTTTGATATTTTCCAGACAATATTTCCACTCATTTTCCTTTTACTCGTCATCACACACACACACACACACACACACACACACCATCTGTCAGCTGGCTGGCCAGGAAATTTATCTAGCTGGATAATATTACCTCGGGACTCCGGCCTTTGTCTGTGCTGGCCTACAGGCAACACTAATTTATCATCACACACACACACACACTACGTTTTTAGTGTTCCATGTCTTCCATCACCCCTCACCCCACCTTCAGTGTTACACATTAGTGAATGACTGTATTTGTCTATCGCGTATCTATTCATTGATAGATTCATGATTCAGTGTTTCTATTTTTGTGGGTGGATCTATTTACTGTGTTCCTAATAGCTACGAAGAGGATTATGTCCTCTTTGCGTATGGTACAATTGGTTCCATCCATGGTAAGTCAACCTGTGGTCCACCATGCCTCTCACACGGGTATGGTACTGTCGCTACCATCTGTGGTACTCAGTGAACGGTGCACTAGAAACGGTACCGGTATGGTATCGCAGGCAACCAGTCGCGGTACTCAATGGTACAACGTTTTTTTTTTCTCTTTTCGGGAACGTTTAATCTCGCGTCGGACAGTAACGTGATACAAGATAAACGTTTGCTGTTTCTTTCACAGGGGGCATAAAAAAAAAATATATACATGAATGTTATTGACCAATTCTTCTCTTTTTTTTTACGCATGGTAGGAATTTATGGGTATGGGGGAGGGAGAGAGGGATTTCCCCATGATAGGGAGGGATGTAGTGGCTCATGGGTGATGGGTAGATATGTGTAAGGGGAGTGCAGTGTTGCTAGGAATGGGGACAAACCAGCAAGCGTTGAGGACGTAAGTACATCATCTTCGCATGGGAATATAGCAGTTCTTTTTTGACTATAGAGGGTTCCCATTCACCCAAGAATTCCCTTAGTACGTTGACAGATGCTCTCGGAAACGTAGGTGGGTCATACAGATGGTCGTCTGTGGTACAAACGAGGCATTTGAGGTCAGTAAAGTGGTTAGTTAAAAGCGGGACAAAAAATAAATAAACTCAGTTGAACAGCTCTCCTAGTATGGCAGACTCCGTGGACTCACTTCCTCCGTCCGTCTCGTTCATAGTCAGGCGTCATTACTGATCTCCAGCGCAACCTTGGTCATAATTTGCTACGTGCGTTGATAAAAGGTTTTGATGAAGTGACGTGAGAACGACCGAGCGTCATGCAAACGGAGACCTTTAAATGGCACGAGCATGCACGTTGGTGGTGACCCTTCTCTAATGAGCCTGGCGGGAAATCACATCAAACGCCAGAGTGAGAGAGAGAGAGAGAGAGAGAGAGAGAGAGAGAGAGACCTGTTGAGAAGATGTGTCAGGAAAAGCGATCACGTCAAAACTACAAATATGTGTCATCATGCAGAAAAAGAGAGAGAATGAGTGAGTGAGAGAGCGAGAGAGGGAGAGGGAGAGAGAGACAAAAGCCAGTAAATAATGTTAGCGCTAACCTGAAGCCGGACACCAACATCTCAAGATATCCATCCCTGAAGTGCCATCTCGCATGATACCGTGAGATGGGAAACAAAGGAACAACGCCAGGATCTTTTGCGACCCAGTTTTTAATTTGCATTATTTCAGCCTCTCAAGAATGCAGATATATTTACTAGGGTTAGAGCGAGCGGTATATGAGACCGCCTTAAACCAATTATTTCGCCCAGCTGTGAAATTTGGCCACGCGCAAACAAGAAAGTTTCCAAAGTAAACCACAAGTTTATGAAATAGGCGAGTCCCCGCTTAGAATTTTGAGAGAAGACTTTGCATTAAAAGAAACATCTCGAGTTCATTAGCGAAAACGTGAGTTTGTTATGTATTGAGAAACAGTAGACGAAAATAGAGTCGTCAAATCTCTTTTTTACATGTCACGATTCCCTCCTGGACTTAAGCCAAAACTGGGGACATTTAAAAGACCGCTTGAGCGGACACCCACCAAGCAGAGGGGAGAGGGACTTGTTGGTGGGATGGGAAAAAATCGAATCCATTACCGAGTTGCACAAAGAGACGGGACTTGGAGACGGAGGAGACAGGTCTTGAATGGATCGCATCCAACGGTGGAATTCAGAGTACATATAAACTAAGGCTCGTGTGATATATGTGAGGTAAATTCCAGGCAACTTATTTAGCTCAGACTTTCCAGGAGACAGTGATAAAGAATTTTTGTCTGAGATTTCTAGTCGTCTGTTCGTAAGTCTGAAATTTCCAGTCGTTCGTAAGTCTGAAGTTTCCAGGCGTCTGTTCATAAGTCTGAAATATCCAGTCGTTCGTAAGTCTGAAATTTTCAGTCGTTCGTAAGTCTGAAATTTCCAGTCGTTCGTAAATCTGTAGTTTCCACACGTCTGTTCGTAAGTCTGAAATTTCCAGTCGTTCGTAGTCTGAAATTTCAAGTCGTCTGTTCGTAAGTCTGAAGTTTCCAGTCGTGTGTTCGTAAGTCTGAAATTTCCAGTTGTTCGTGAGTCTGAAATTTCCAGTCCTCTGTTCGTAAGTCTGAAATTTCCAGTCGTCTGTTCGTAAGTCTGGACTTTCCAGTCGTCTGTTCGTAAGCCTGAAAAATCCAGCTGTTCGTAAGTCTGAAGTTTCCAGTCGTCTGTTCGAAGGTTTGGACTTTTCATTCGTCTGTTCGTAAGCCTGAAAAATCCAGCCGTTCATAAGTCTGAAGTTTCCAGGCGTCCGTTCGAAGGTCTGGACTTTTCAGTCGTCTGTTCGTAAGTCTAAAAAAATCCAGCCGTTCGTAAGTCTGAAGTTTCCAGGCGTCCGTTCGAAGGTCTGGACTTTTCAGTCGTCTGTTCGTAAGTCTGAGATTTCCAGTTATTTCCTCGATGGTCAGAAATTTTCTCTAGTTTCTCTTTATGTTTAGAATTTCCGTAAATCAGAATATTTCTAGTTTCATGTCCGTAAATCTGAATGTACGAGTCCCACGCCCTATGGATCCGACTTGGTTTCGACTGGAGGGTCAAAACCATAATTCATCTGTGAAACCCGAAATGTTATTAAAAATTTTGACATACGCCCTGAATGGAATCCAGTTTTTTGTTTTAAATAATCTTTTTTTTCTTTTATCCTATTTTTTTTTTAACATATCTGATAGACGATGATTGTTCATTTTAAACGAGATTCGGGAATAGAATTTAACTGCTGTACGTTTCGCGCAAAATTGGCATTTTTTTTAATGGCATCAATTGTTATCAGGGTGAATGAAAAGCCCAATTATTCTGATATTTTATGAAGTGTTGAGGTGTGTAGCTTTTATTTAGCAGATGGGGAACCATTACCGTCAAATCTCACTTTAGTGGGTCATACATACGATTTAGTTAGTAGTGGTAGACAACGTGACAGGAAAGGCGAAAGGGCAGATTATCAGATATGCCCAAAACGGTACGACCCTTGAGATAGACGGTACGACCCTTGAGCACGACGGTACGACCCTTGAGCACGACGGTACGACCCTTGAGGACTAAGGTACGACCCTTGAGCACGACTGTAAGATTATTACGCAGGATGATACTACCTTTGAATATGGGAGTGTGACCTTTGACCTAAGGGCAAAAAGTCAAAGGCCAGAGCCTTAATTAACGACCAGGTCAGATGCTAGGACATAAAGTACCCAAAGGTGATTATGTCACTCAACAAGGGATTAATTGCTACCTCTTTCCTTGCAGTGTCCTGACGCGTAGAGGCAATCACATAAATATCCTAAAAAGATATTCATGAAAGCTTGGGTATTTAAAGTTAATTAAAGCCTTTTTTTCTTATGATAACATTGTTTTTTGTAATGTTAATTGTTTTGTGGTGAAAAAGATTGTGTAAATGAAAGCTGGTTTGTTCCCTTTGATGTGTAATTGTTGAAACTCTTTATCTATCTTTTTTACGAGGGTATTTAATGCTCTATGGTAATTATCTTTCATGTCAAAAGATGCCTTTATCATTTATTAATGTTGGTGTCGTTTCTTTTTTATTTTTCAGGGACGGCAGGAGAAAGAAAGCGGAATCCACAGGAATGATTCTACCCAGCTGAGCTTCGAAGCGGTTCGTTTGGTGTCGAAAACGTTGATGAATTCTTAAAGACGTGTGTGATTCAAAAGCTTCGTTAAGAAACGTTGGTATGTTTCGAAAGAGTGAGAGGCTCAAGGGAAACACATAAAGGCCGAAACATTTGGCTATTCAGAGATAAAGTAAGATAAAAACTTTAATAGTTCAGAAGCTTTGGTAGACTGACTATTTCTTTAAGTTCCGAATCTGTGAAACCAAGTGAAGCAAATGATTCATAGACTTCAACCTTCTGCTGTAGTGTGAGAACTCCGTCGTGATGACGTCTCTGGTTTACAGGCCTCCTCAAGGAACGACGGCCCGTTCCGAAACGGTGAAATCCAAGTGACGTAAGTGAGTGATTCACAGACTCGAACCGTGGGTTGTATATATATATGATCATAGACTGTGACTCAAATGACTCATCTGCTGCACAGGACTGGGTGAAGAAAACGCTCCCTTGTTTCGGAACAGTTGGACGAGTCGTAGAGTGATCTGTGAGCGTCACTCGTTATTACTGTGGTGCCGTTTTGGGTTTCTGGCGTTATAGTGTCACTTGGCAATGACTTCGGTGTGGTTGGTGACGTAGGAGAATGGTGAATGAGAGCTCTTGGTGACGGAGACGTCCGGACAGAGTGCGTTAAGTAGAGCCGTTGACAAGAGCGGGGGCGCGGGGAGACGCCGACGAAGGAGAATGGTGACGACTGAACACCTCGGCTACCGCGAGAGCTTGGCCGGGTATCGAGCCGGGGCTTCGGCAATGCTCACGCCCGGGGGCGCCGGGTTAGCCATGATGGACTCGACCTCGGAGAACCCGTACCCGAGGCCTCTGTCGTCTCCCTCCTACCCGCCCGCGCTGATGACCATCCCGGCCACCAACATGACGGAGGTCCTTTACGCCGGCAGCGACTTCGGCAGCGGCGGAGGCGGCGCTGGTGCGGGTGGCGGCGAGCACCAAGACAACGCGACCACCTCCATGCCCGTGTTCCCGGAGTACATCCGGGTGGTGTCCACAGTCTTCTGCTGCCTGGTCTTCGTGGTGGGTGTGGTGGGCAACATGCTCGTGCCGGTGGTCATCCTGAAGGACAGAGACATGAGAAACTCAACGAACTACTTCCTCATGAACCTGAGCGTGGCCGATCTCCTGGTCCTCCTCATCTGCCTCCCGCCCACGCTGGTCGAACTCAACTCCTCTCCGGACGTCTGGGTCATGGGAGACACCATGTGTGAGTACCAACCAACCTTCAACCTAGATCTCTGTATCAATCTACTGCTAGATCTATCTATCTCTCTCTCTGTCTACCTGCATGTCTTCCTGTCTATTGATACATTGGTAGATAATGATGTCTCAAGAAGTCCAGACTCACTGGTTGAATTCACTGTATCACTTAAGTCGACTTTCATACTCATGGCTGTGCGTATATACGCGTTCATGACATGTAATTTGAACATTTGTTGAACTGAAGGCAAATAGTGAATTCTGATTACGCTCGGACTTCTGGGAAACCAAATTCATGCGTAGATATCATGTTTAAAACCAAAGTTAGACCACTCTAAAACTGTTGACTTAATTGAGAACAGTATACGAGTTGTTAAGTTAATTTAGAACTCTGTATGACTTGTTGAGTTAATTCAAAACAGTTTGTGACTTAGTTTAAACACTATATGACTCGTTATTTTGGAATGGTGTATGACTTGTTTACATAGATCACTGTATGACTTGTTAAGCTAGTTTAGAACACTGAATGACTTGTTGAGTCAATTTAGAATGGTGTATGACTTGTTACGTTACTTCACAACAGCCTACGACGTGTTAAGTTGTATATGACGATGACCTTCTTTTTCTATCGTTATCGTACCACTGTCACCAACGCTGCAGTTGGTAAACAAGATTATCCCCACGTCTAGAATTGTGTCGTTAGGATCGTGATGTCATTGTCTTCAGTTGTGGACGTCAAGGAACTGAGATGGTCTTGCTGGACCCATGTATTTGAGGAGTGTCACTGATGTCATCCCAGTGTTTTGTGATGCGAGGGCCAGAGGTCGCCAACTCGCGGCGCTAGAGTCGCATGCGGCTCTTTCAGGAGACGTGCAGTGTGTATATATACGCATATATTGGTAATTTATGAGAGCCCGAATTTCTAAAATCCCTCAAAAGGAAGACTTATATTTAGTAGACGAATTTGCGTTATTGATGACGTTTGATGACTTCCCTTCGTTACGTGCGCGCAGGTATATCTCCGATGCCGTCTTGGTTGACAGTGGCCTCGCCCGCGAGTGACGTACCTTTGACAACCGTGATTTATTCATGCCTTGCCAAGGGACTCGTGCATTGGCGACGGGAGAGCAATATTATATGCATGCCAGTCACTCAGTCTTCCTTGCTTAGTTGGAATACTGTGTGTTTTTTACGAAGTTGACTGTAGTGGGTAAGTGCAATTTCACTTCATGGCGGACATTATCGCTCGTTTAAGGTGACAGAAAACTACGAGGAGTGGGAAAACACAGCTCTCGGGCTTTTAAAACGAGGTGCTGGCATTTTGGCATTGTTTGTCGGAAGACCCTAAAGCAAGGTTCGCTGGTTCATTTCCCATCAGTGAAGCAGCAGAAAGAAGCAGCAAACTACAAGCTTTGACACTGATAACCTAGGAAGAAAAAGGTTTTCTGGAAACTAAGGAAAAGTTTTTAGGAGACGTTTACAGGAATTTACATACAGAAATAAGAAAAGGAGATTTTGACATTTGTAGCGAAACTCCAAGTTGCCGACGCTTCCGCTTGCAAATTTGCAAGATTTATGCGAGTGATCTGAACAAGCTTTGGAAGCTGAATAAGCTGATTTGCTCTCCCCAAAAAAAGGGTGAAATGTAAACTTCAAAATTTAGGTGCTTGTTTACCGAACTCGGACATATAGAACAGCAGAAATCTACCCTGTTTCTTGAAAAGTAGATTGGATGGAACTACCTGATCTGAAATGACGAAATCAGAATTATCTTTGAAGTGTGAAATTCATAATCGAACGCTTGCGGAAACATGAAGAGATGTGCTTCTGGCATTTTCTGTCCATCAACGGATCCACTAACCTGTGAGAGGAAGTGTCTTCTAGCATAAACCTCATAAACAAAAACTGGGAATCTAACCGAACGACACAGACACACAATTCTGCTTAAGACTTAAAATCGAGAGCCAAGTCTTCAAACACGAGACGACTCTTCAGAAAGAATATTCAGGAGGTAGAAATGGCAGTTCGTTACCAAATACAAGTTAGCAGATTTTATATAGTTCGGACCATTCTGCTCGCATGAACTCATTTTAGTAACGTAAAATAATAAAAAATGGATAATGGTTGTTTTGAAACTTCATACTGACGCGTTTAATAAAGGAAAATAAACAGTCCAGTTTTACTCCTACGAGGTCATATTGAGTAATGAATACGTCAGAGGGTACCAGCAAGACGCAGGAAGGTAGAGGCTCAAAAATACAGTTATGTAGAGGTATTGAAATTCTGGCTTGCTCTCTCGGCGAGACAGTCATGCGACGGGGTCTTTTGAGGGACACACACACACACACACACACAGGCTTTGAGCATCGACACAGAGGATTTGAGATGCCTTGGCTTGCCAGAGGAAGAAGGAGGTGATGGAGGAGGAGGAAGAGGAGGAGGAGGAGGAGGAAGAAGAAGAGGAAGCAGTTGGAACAGTATTTGAATTCTCATCATTTTGTCAGACGAAGCACTGTCCCTTCGCCTCGCCTCGCCTCGCCTGGCGTCGCTCAAAGGCAGAACCTCTGCCCCTCTCACCCCGACGCTTAGAGAGTCTGTTGTGTCTGTTTTGAGGGAGAGTTCGGGGGATGAGAATGCTAGCCACGTCCGCTAGCAGTCCCCCCCTCTCTCGTCTCTCTCTCTCTCTTGAGGAATTTGATTCTACGGGTCGGAGGAAAAGGGTGAGGGTGCGGGCGGCGGCGGCTTCTCCTCCTCCTCCTCCTCCAAAGACCCTCTTCTCCGTTCGGACCTGCTACACAGAAGACCTCCTTCAGGAGTTTGCTTTTTCTTCCCCCCTCCCCCCCCAAAAAAAAAAATGATTCACTCGAAAAATTTTTCTTTTTTCCATTCTTATTTTCTTCCATAGTTAGAATCCAGACGGATGGAGGGGGCTGTTATGTGCCGTTTTTGAAAACTCCTCTCTCTCCTCCTGGGAGGACTATATTTTTCTTTTCCTTGAGGTAATGCGTTCAAGAGATAATAACACCCGTGGTTTGTGAACTTCGGTCACTTCAGACATGAATCAGAACGCCAATATAAAGTCTGGATTTTTGGCGATTCTTTCTTTTTTAAACCTTTTGACCTGAGGCACCTCGCTAGGCTTAATGGTTTAGTTATTGCGATCTTCAAATCCAGTGGGATGGGTTCGATTCTCGGCACGGGCGGACGGACGGACGGACGGACAACAGCGTTGTTGTACCACAGTTCACCCCGCTGTTCATCATCATCCTTCCCAGTTGGCTCGTAAAACGAATGGCGCCAACTTGGGTTGGTGGAGAAAAGCGACATAGGTGTGAAAGGGCCAGCCAGCTGACAGCTTATTACTCGGCTCCAGCTAAAGCCAGGGCGAGGCGTCTATGTCCAAGGAGACATGGCTTCTGCTGACAAGGCCTTAATGAAACTACCTGTAACTGGAATTACGTTTTTTTTTTGTCTTTTTTTTTTACATTAACGTGTAAAACTCAGTGATTCATTTACAGTTAATCGTTTTCACGTATGCAGGTCACAGTTAACCTTCGGTCCATATATATATATATATATATATATATATATATATATATACTTTCCATGTGTCAAACCTGACTCTGTCAGGAAGTTACAACCCTGACTACTTTGGTATAAGCTGAACGATTATTATAATGCCTATGTGTTTCACGATTTTTTTTTTAATTTTTTAATATTCTCTCTTCTTGATTCACAACAGAAGAAAATGGGAGATGAATACAAAGTTCTTCATCAACATTTTCTTCTTCTTCTTCTGGTTCCTCCTCTCAACATTCATTTTCTTGCAAGTCTTTCATCGTAACGTTGTTTTCCCTGGTGTTTTGTTCATGTGTTTCAGCGCTAATTGTCGAACTGACGTCATGATTCCTCTCTCTCTCTCTCTGTCTCTCTCTCTCTCTCTCTCTCTCTCTCTCTCTCTCTCTCTCTCTCTCTCTCTCTCTCTC
>JAYMFT010255015.1:0-10850 GCA_038088735.1 Panulirus argus
AGATAGATAGATAGATAGATAGATAGAGAGAGAGAGAGAGAGAGAGAGAGAGAGAGAGAGAGAGAGAGAGAGAGAAGAAATAGATGGTCATGTGTAAAGAAGAGGCATATATTAGTGCCTCATTCTCCCTGCCCAAGACAACGTGATTCCACACGTGAAAAAATATCAAGATATCGTGCCATCGTACGATTACGTTTGCTTTTGAATCTACATGTTATCAGGAGGCCATACGAAATCAGCAGCCTCGCATTTCCAAAACAATACTGTCCAGTTACCTTAGGGCCTTTCATAGATTTAATTAGCATAGCGTCAGTGCTCGGCAGTTATCATGCCTAGGAGTATACCTTACTTTAGCAGATGGCGACACTGGTTACTGGGGAAGTAATAGTGTTCCTATGTGAGACGCGGGTTGAGAGAATGGTCAGGTCTTGGGAACTGGTATGAGGACTACTACTGCTACTGTTGGGGGTGGATGCCAAACGTCACATTGCTAAACACCGATACACTGATAGCCGTGGATGGTAAATTTTGGGATGCCGAGGGATGGCTTGTGGTGACATAGGATCGCTGATGGTGATGATGGATAACGAGCTGCATTTAGAGCTGATCCGTTGCTTTAGACTCGGTTTTCAGTATATCACTGGACGGGATAAGTAACCAAAATGAGACTCGTATTTCATTCGTTTGCCAGCATCTGTGTGTGTGTGTGTGTGTCTGTCTGTCTGTCTGTCTGTCTCTGTCTGTCTGTCTGTCTGTGTATGCGCTCGTGTTCGTGTGTGTCAGGCTCTGGTGATTCAGGCTCGTGTCGTGCTCCTTGCTTGCTGCCCTCACTTGTTTGCGGTGAGTCAGCTTATTGTCTTGCTTCCCGCCTGCCGCCCTCACCTGCTCGTGGCGATCCAGGCTGATGCCTTGCACCGTGCCTGCCACCATCACCGGTCTCTGATGGGAGACCTACTTCTGCCCTGTTATATTCACGTCACCAGAGCCATCGTGCGTGATGGGGAGTTCTGGTTGTGTCCCGGGGCTGCCTGCCATCCTCGCTTGTGTGGGTGAGCCCTACCAGTATCGAGTTCTGTGTCTACCACCCTCTTCTCCTCCCCTCTCGTTTCTCTTCTCTTTTCCAGCATAGGAATCCTAACCACGCAGCTGGAAAATTAGGGTCATCACCTCCAAGATGTCGATGAAGACTCTAAGAGTTTGTATAGCAACTTCGTCGGAATATCATTAGGAAACATCAGAACGCAAACCAATCAAAATCTGTATCTAAATCGGCCTTTCTCTCCTTTACAGACCGTGATTGATGAGCGAATGACATCACCATTTCCCGCCGAACTTCACTTCCTCATATAAAAATCAGTGTCAATAGTTAAGCCTTCCTAACGCGAGGCACTCCCCAACATTTCTCCTCCTTCTCTGTCTCCCTCATACTCTTCCGTCTCCTTGGCGGGAGGCAGGAGCAGACGCGTTCCGGTGCGCTGGAGGTGCACCTGCTCTTGTGGTCACCCACCTAATCCCTTATTCCTTTTCTTGCTCAGTTCCTTCTGCGATCCCTCCATCACACTGTCGGAAATAAGCGAACAGAACCGAGGCACGGTACCGGTGGCGAGAGTCTTTTACTGGTTCCCCAACCTTCTTTTGCCCTTAGAATACCATGGCTCATCCTTCGTACGCCTAAACGCTCTGTGGCTAACGTAAGGTGTACATCTGGAGGAACCATGCCTCGATTGACGTACCCTCGAGAAGATTAGGTTGTTTACTTGAGTTGCAGCTGGAAAAACCTGTGATTAAACTGATGTCTTCAGCTCAAATTATGCTTATGGGGTGGAATACGAGAATTAACGTGACGTGACCCTGCTCACATGACATACGCCGAGGCTTTCATAGCTTATAAGACAGCCACCTGACGAACTGTGGCCACTGCTATGCACACCTAACGTCCGTGCATCTGTGAACTTCAGACTCGTCTAAAGTGAGGCTGGCATATCGCGTCTCGCCTGACTCAGCATTTAGACGGCCCAGTTTGCGGTCGAAAGACGAATTTCAGGCTACAGTTTCTGACGTAACTTGCTGAAGCGCAAGCCAAATCAGAGGACATGTTCAGGTTTCTCCTGTCTGTAGCTACTTTAGCTAGGGTGTTTGCGAATACCGTTTTTATTGTCATTTTTATTCTGATATGCATTCAATCCCCTGGGTCATATTTTGCATTATTTCATTCACAAATATGACACAGCATTTCACATACGTTACTTAAAATCCGGAATTTATCAACTCTAAATAGACAGGTCGCAAGGGAGAGTTGCTGAACTCTTTGCGGTCTGCTCAGTTAAGAGGCTGATGAAAATGGAGCCGGCGTAAGAGCTGTCCAAGGTCAGATGACAGAATAATACACGGTCAGATGCACTCATTGTGGCTCATCTATTTGCCCTGAACATACAAGTGGCAAAGTTAATCGAGTGTGAGAACAACTGTGATTTTTGAACTTTAGATTATAGGCATGAAAGTACATGACCGTATTGAGGAGGAGTTACTTAAATGCTTTCAAAAGAAAATTAGTACTTGTCCATACATATTCTGTACTCTTAAGCGTCTTTCTTTTTGTTACGATATTTGCTTTCGATTAGATCAACAGTTTCCTGATAACAGGCGTTTTAGTTTGTACTTTACAAATTCTGTGCTCGTTTATTTTTTGTGTCTCAAGAAGCAAGTTTTACTGGAATTGTTATTTCATTGCCCCTCGTACTGGTCAAATATTACTTCTGATACCGCGTGCGCATTTTACAATCGCAAAACTGTCGCGTAAATCATAAATCCGAATTAGAAATAAGAAAGTGGACACCTTTTGGAGATCATTTTAGTCAAAAGTGTGGATGAAAGCTTTGTCGTCAGATTTTAACGAAGAAAGTCTTGAGCAAACACAGCCATTCCAAAATGAACTATTTGTTTTGCCATATGTATGAATCTGTTCTCATCAGTTAAAAGATCGTTCTAATATAATCAAAGAATCTGTTGCTTCACCTTCTTACCTACACACACACACACTCGTAGGCACACAAATGTGAGAACCTTTTAAACACCAATATTCATGACTGCTGACAATGAATGTGAAAATTTTGACTTAAAAAGAACATGGATTATATTAACAGTCGATGGGAAAAAGGGAGGATGCAGAAAGATTAGAAGTGAGAAAAGAAGTAGTATGAGGAAGGAAAGGAGGACGAAGAAAAGCAGTAATAAGAGGAAGAGGAGTGAGGAAAAGTAAGAATAGGAGGAAGAAAGAAACGCGGAGCAAAAATGATAGAAAAGGGAAAAAATGAGGTATATGGTTGTATGGAGGATGAAGGGAATAAACAGAGGCTATCAAAAAATATGCAAAGCCAGAAAAACTTCCTCTAATACTACACAGCCCTCCAGAATATCAAACACGAGAATACCTTCATAGAATCAAGAACAGGATAGTTATGAATGCATCGTGTGGCGAGGAAGCGGCTGCATGTTCCAGTGGCAGTAACTCACCGAGACCTATTACGGTAGGTGGAGTACACACACCGCTGAGAACCCTGCGGACGTTATACCCCAAGACACCTCTCCCACTCACCACCTCCTCCTTCTTCTGCAGTACAATCACACTCATTACCCGACCCTCCTGCCAACAACCCCAAGTGATCCTGTCAATAGCTTTGACTACTGCTTGTTCTCCCCCAGGCTCCCAGGTATTGTAAGGTGACCACCAGGTGACAGAAATACACTAACAGTACTCTCACAAGCGAGGCAGGTTTCAAATGGCTTGTTTATTCAAGCTAGAAATAATAAATGACGCTGTTCCAGTTTAGTTTTGTAACTGAGTGATGAAGAGAATAGGCTTAATAACCCCAAAACAATGTATCAGTCCAAGATTCGTACTTAACATTAGAAAATCGGCTTTATATTATGGTCTTGGTGAAAATCTATCTGCCGAAGAAGCTTTATACTCTCGCTGAGACTTCCTGAGCTTTACGAGCAATACAGATACCCTTTCCGGGGATTTTTCAAGAAGGCGCATGGGTTTACGTGGAGGAGAAAGGTTTGTGTGATTAACGTGATACCGAATGAAGGACGTGAAAGATGAATGAGTATAGAAAAAGGAAAGTAATTGGATAAGTTTCAGAGGAAGTGAATAAAAATAGGGTAATTAGAGGGAGGAAGAGCAATGAATAATGAAATGAGTGAATGTATGAGAGTGAGTAGACGCTATCGTACCACAGACTCTTCAACGATCTTGTCTCTTGCATTCTAGAATTGGGTCTTGGAGGCGACAACATATCAAAAATCCCTCACTAAACGGCAAATGCTCTGGGAACCTTATGATTGTTAACGCTGCCTTTGTCAAGTTTTGTAATGTTTCCATTGTTTCTTATTATGAATGAATAATCATTGAACTGTATCATAAGTCAAACTTTTTTTTAATGTCTTCGCCGTTTTCCACGTTAGCGAGGTAGCGTTAGAGCAGGAAAATGGCCTCATTGAGTGGAATCTTCAGTCTCCAGATGTCGCCCCATAATCCACCACTACACAATAAAAGAGAAATATGTTCTATTCCCGATGTCCGTCGCAACAATCGGCGACTGATCGTTCACTGACTTGGGCGTGTCTTAACAAACGCGGAGGGCGTTGTTGGCTGGAGGCTTGTCTGATGGTGCAGGCGAAGACTTGGGAAAGATCTTCATATCGCACATTGTTGTTCTTGGAGGGTGTGTGTGTCAGTTGCCTCTGTGTGTTGGACGTTATAATCACCTGCCGTGGTGTGTCGGTAAGCAGAGGTTGAGTATAGCTAGAAAGACTTAGTGACGCATAACCTGATCCCGATTTGCGCTTAGCATTCGTTAAGCAAGAGGTAGTGGCGCATTTTCTGGTTCCGGATAGCTTTCTGGCGATATATTGGTAGGTGGTAGTGGCGCATTCCCTTACAACGATCGTGAATACATGTACGCCAGTGTGTGACATCGAAAGAGATGACATTCAGTCAGTCGCTCAGCACTGTGACCTGAGAAATGTTGGAAACATTTATTCTAAAGTACTCGAGTTGTTAGTGAAATGTACAGCAAAGTTTCTGAGAGCTGTGTCGATGGATCTATGAAAGAAGGCGAATAAAGACATGGCTGAATACATTAACACGGAAAGAACGAGTTCGGGAGCAGGAGGTGACGTATGAAAAGAAGGAAATATTGTGGACAGTTAACACAGGATAAGCG
Organism: Panulirus argus; assembly: GCA_038088735.1. Lineage (NCBI taxonomy): Eukaryota > Metazoa > Arthropoda > Malacostraca > Decapoda > Palinuridae > Panulirus > Panulirus argus. The sequence goes on from JAYMFT010255015.1 coordinate 5,229, forward strand.
AATGTGATAAGAAAACTTAATGAAAAAATTTTCCGGAGAAGAGCACATATAAGGTAAAGTACTTTGTTTCTCTTCACTCGTCACTTACCACCAGGTTCACTGCGGAGGGAGACACTACAGAATGCATCTTAACAACAACCTCGACAAAGCCAAATTCACTTTTTGTCCTTGACAGACGTATTTTCACTTTACCCTCGGCAAGAGCATCTTCATTTCACATTCGAGAAACGTATTTTTACTACAACCTCGACTAATGCACTGTCTCTTCAACACCTCTCTGTACCCACATCTTCAAGACAGTTGACAACATTGGCCTTTAACTTGACTGTCACTGACTAGGTCAAAGGTTATCTAGCCTTTGACCTGGCCCCATTATGGGGCAATTTAAAGGCTGGGGTTAGGGATGCTGATTAAAAAAAAAAGTTTCCCTTCTGCAGAAAGGAGCATTGAAACAGAGAAAATTACATTTCCATTTGGTATGGCAGGATGTTTTGTGGCTAACATCAACGAAAGATGAAGAACCCAGGCTCTGTTTTTGATAACTCTTAAGGGATACTTAAAGGAGAATGTTTATGGTCACGGGAGAAAGGTGAGAGAGCATTGCTTATAAAAGTAATGGGGGAGGGAAGACGGATTATTGGCCAGTACGTGAGAAATGTGATGTAAGGAAAGATAAGAATGAAAACTGATAAGAATACATCATAGAAAAATAGATAACCTGAAAGTGAAGAGGAGAGAATGATGCAGTGTTTGATAACCAAAGGATCAAAATAAGGCGTGTGAACATACCATAGAGATGGGTGCATATATCAATAGATTACAGTAGAAGCTAGAACATGCAACAGACGCGAAACCTGGTAGGAAAAGAACACATAGAATGATAGAGCACAGGAAATATCAGATGATGGTGTACAAGCAGGTAATGAGAGACTCAAAACCGCAACTGTTGTTTCTGCTACCGGGATAACAACCTTACCATAACCGATTTATTATCTTTACTTCCATTTATGTGTCAAATTTACCCATGGACGTATTAAGCAATAGATAAAGAAACATATATGAATACCAATTTTTTTTTGAAGGTTAGTAACACGGGAGAGATAGCCGATAAACGGCAGTATAGATATATGGTCTAGCGCTCGATGGTATCTTTCTTACCCACGTGACGGTTGGATCCACTTAAATGTAGCCAACGCCCACGGTAATCGCCGGGGGTCGCGTTTTCCTGGTGAAATTTCCAGAGTTAAGAGAGAGCGAGATGAAAATTTCTATGGCCGGCGTAAATTATCTTTTTTTTTTTCCTTTAGGAATTATACCGTAAACTGTGGATATTTGTCATGATGGTAACTATTGTTTGCGATGTGGTTGCTTCTTGGAGGACTGACGGACGCGCGAGGATAGTATGGACATGTGTTCTTTAGCGAATACTCTAAAGCCATGAATGGGCCATGATGAGTGTCTATAGCCAGCAGCTGGTTGTATGCATGGCCACTAAGTTGCTGTGCACCGTGTATGGAAATTGTGCAGATGAGAAACTGTTTAAGACACTGTTGTGCTGAGTCTGTACATGACCATAAACAACCACCACAGTGACGCGATTGGACATGGCCATTGTGATGGTATGAGACTGTATATGGTCACTGTGGTGATGAGTTATCATTTACAGTACTACAAGTACTATCATGGAATGAATCAAAGGTGAGGAAATGTGTCCAGAGCAGGAGTACCTGACAGTTTTGATTGGCCAAGCAACGGTCTCACTGTGATGACTGCCATGCCTGGTTGAGAATACTTTACAAAATAGGAGGAACGCTAATGAATGAATATATACAGCAACTTAGAATAAATATGGCTCCAAATATTCACTGCAATTCTTTGCCATCCATTATCTTTAATTTCTCAGCGATTGATGGAGAGTAGATTGAATATGGTTAAATTTGTTAATTGTGGCAGGGAAGGTTTAGTTCACTGTGATAGTTCGTGTTTATAAGCAGAAAAGGTGTAATTACTTGTCTGATCTTCGTCTACTACGATATCACTCAGTCAAGTAAAGTGCACTTTCGTTCTTATGCAGTCATTGTAAAATGCAATTGCGTTGTCAATTTGAAATGCAGTTTCGGCCAAACTTCTCACATTGTCCATTTGTCATACCTTACTGATCAATTTGTATACATAAAGTTCACGTCGTTTTAGCTTAAAACTCTCTACTAGAGCTTTGAATGTCTTAAAAGCCTTAAAAGGAAAGACACTAAATAAGTACTCCGTGCAGAGACTGAAACAGTCACAGGATACTGACTGAATTGATTCAGGAAATGAACAACTCCCAGTTACGACGACAGCTTAATGCCTTAGCACAATATTGTCAATGTTGTTCAGAAAAGAAAAGCGTCTGTGGCGAACGAGTGAGAATTAGACGACCTAGGTGAAGGTGTATATGGTAGCGCAACCGAGAGGAACATGTTGTCCTCGCCCCATCATCAGTCCTGTGTCACAGCACTTCGAACCCAGACCCTGTACTAATATGTTGTTTTTAGTGTTCACTTGTCCTCGCTATATCTCGTACCTAACCACCCTAACCTTTCTCCAGTCCTTAAAAGTCTTTCAATTGTCGTTGTTTCTGACTGTTTATCATCACATTATGCAGCTGACTATGCAATACTTTATATTTTTCTGGTCTTACGAAGTGGGCTTTTTAGGTCGTTTAGTAACACGAAACTCAATAAATACTATTCCTACATCTTCTTATTTATCATCTCCATTAACATTCTTTGTCCTGTTTCACTCCATTTTTAGTCCTGCAAATGACACCCAGTTAACTAGTTTTTCCTGCTTTCTGCCCTGGCTTAACTAGTCATATCCTTATCCCTTGTACCCTATCTATTACCTCACCCATCGTCTCCTTTGCTTATTTTCTCTCCTTTTACCCTGGCCGGCCCAAATTCTCTTTACATAAAACTCGTGTTTAATCTCAAGCCCAGCTCGTTCCTTGCAATATCTATCTGGGGTCGGAGTCCGGTGCTAAGGATTGGAAATATATGTCTCCCATGTGACCTATATGGCTAACAGCCTAGCCGCGCCCTGCCTCCGGCAACGAGTCTCCTTCAACGGCTGTTCCGTCCCTTCCGCCATAACCAAGGACGCTCGGCCGTAACAAGACTAGGCAGCTTGGACGTAAACATGAACAACTTCAGAGGTCGGTTGCTTAGTGAAGTTAATCTGACGGTGTTGCGGAGTTTGTCTCCGGCTCTGTCTTTCTGATGGCGACATGTGATACAGGAGTGTGACACGCAATGAGCCGGCTAGTCTTCCTGATAACGTCTGTATAATCACAGCCTCTCAGTAATGAGGAAATTCAGCAGTAATGCATACTCATTTGAGTAATGAGTGAAGTATCGAAATACTAGGATTATCCTATCATCGCTGGTAGAATCGATCAACAGAGTCTGCTCAGATCCATTCAGGAACAGAATTAAAGGGAAAACTTGATAACGGAAGGAAGGAAGCAGGAAGGTGACTGTGATGAGAGGCAAGGGAGGGAGGGAGCGAGTGAGGGAGGGGATAATGACAACAAATTACCTCCACGTTTCCTTCACCTGCCTGTTGAGTGCGGCCAGCGTCACAGCGGAAGCCATGCCCGACGCCCGGTACTGCAATCACGGTCTTCGATTCCCCGCCCCGTGATCCAGGTTCGGAAGCTTAAAGAAGATGTCTTTTGGTAATTGTCTCATCAAAATCACGCCTATATTAGTACTAAATTGTTGATTGCCTTAAATGCACGGAAATTTCATTCCCCTTTTGCGCCGTCTGCGGAAAACGAGGAACCGTCTATCCATTCTCGTCAGATTGTGTAATGTGGGACATTCCTACCACTTAGGTACGCTTGTGGGTGGTTGACACAAGGCCCCTCCTCCCCCTCCCAAACAATACGTTGTTAGACATTCCTCTCGGCAGAATTCCACGATAATTCCCAGTTACTCAACTTCGTGTGTTGCCCTCTGCCCAGAACGTAGCGCGTTAGTTTATTTATTGACATGTAGGCTCAGAAGTGGGCGAAATGAAATGGTAGTAGCATGAACGTGCCTTACAGCATCACTTAACGCGTCGGGACGTGAGCCTAGCTACAGCCTTAGTGGCTGGTGATCATCGTCGTTCATTTAGGAGAGGCAGATCTCATTCATTTCCGTTTCTATCTTGGTAAAAAAAAAAATATCATATCTTGACAGTAGTCAGCTAAGGTTGTCACTTAACTATCCCCAAAGACTTTCCCTCCTCATGGCAGGTGATGATGTTTTTAGTTACTGTCACAGGTTCCGTTACGTAAGTGATGGGGACCGTGAAGGAAGGAGGGAGGGTGGGTGACTACAGGAATTAGGGAACTCACAGACAGAGACGTACTCTTTTTTTTTTCCGGCGCCTAACTCAGCCGGAGATGACGTCAGAGGAACTACGTCTGGGTAGAGAAACCTGGCTAGTTGCGTGAGCCTGACGTGGGGAACCATTCCTTACGGATCCGGCCATTCCTCGTATGCAGGGACCTGGGATGCAACTCGTTTTGAGCTCCTATCATTTTTACCAAGACTAATTACAGGAACAGTTTAGCGCTTTAATGGTCAGTGCTGAATATCAAATGGTATTCACAATGAACAAAAATCCTGGAAAGCAACAACTGATGATGCCCAACACGTTTCATTATGGTTATGAGGAGATACCTGAACTGGTTTCCTGTTCTTAAACATATGCACCGATCACGTTAAGGCTGGGTCTCATAGACTGAAAAGAGTAAATGTAATCCGTTCTTGAGATAAGGAAAGTTCTGCCTTTCATTAAAGATATTCATAGTGTAGCAGTTGGTTACAAAAGTAAGGTAGTGTCCTATTGTCTGATTTGCTTAATCCTCGAGGGACCTATACTCACGCAGTATCTTTTGGACATGCTGTCCTCGGTAGCCTCAGGAAATAGCCAGAGGAAGTGGGGCACTCAAGCTCTAGCCTCATTTATTTTTTCGCCGTCGATTCCACTCGACAGTCTTCAACTCACTCTGCGTCCCCTCACTACTCTCATACTTCTTTTTATCATAGTTATATTTTTTTTTTCCCTCTTGATTAGAATTTATTTTTTCTTTTCTTACCACGGGTATATTTCCTCTCTTTTAATTCGAACCTGTGCAACATTTACGAACTGGGAGACTGCCATAGAAGAAAATTCAAAGGTGCGAAAAACGATTATTTCCTTCTATATTTCTCTTTTTTTTCACTATCAGATTTCAGAGTATTGCAATTTAGCGCTGTATGTCCATATCTTCCACTCTGTGTTGGACACTCGACACAGAGAACATAGCAAAATCTACACCCTAGAGGCTTGGGGATTTCTATAGCAGCCGCAACTGTTTTTCTTTTGAGTAGTTATTCCATATTTACACGGGTCTCATTAATCACAGTTTGAAGTGCTGCTCACATATTTAGGTTGGATATTCTACTAACTCTCTCTTAGCCTATGTGAAACGTTCTTGTTACACTTACCAGTGTAAAATTACACTTTTCGGACTATATATATATATATATAGATATATATATATATATATATATATATATATAAATATATATATATATATACAGAAAAACT
>JAYMFT010255026.1:0-10850 GCA_038088735.1 Panulirus argus
TATATATATATATTTATATATATATATATATATATATATTCACTTCAGTATTCAAACATGCTGATATGGTGTGTAGTGACATTGGTCTGCATTTTTTTTTTCTTTTTACGTTGGAGACTTCAGTCACGGATACAAGTCCACATCCAGGCAATCTACCTGAACATTAGTAATGAAGAACGCTGGGGCCGGGCTAAGATAAGGTCTATACTGTCTTTTTCTTCTTCCTTAGTTACCAGTATGTCACAGACAAACATGCACCAGTCGAATTCTATCTCAAGTGGAGGAGAGTGACCAAATATTTTATATGAAGGCTGGCTGATATGTGAGCCAAGGGTTAGTCAAGGCTACCACACGTGCGTGTTGTCGGACAGTGTTAGATCGATTCCGTTGCTGACAGAGCTGTAAGAAACGACACTTAAGGGGAGAAGGTAAGTCTTTTTCCGGAGGTTATTGGGCGGTGAGTCAAATCATAATGATTACCGGGTTATAGATCACCATTATTTACGCAGTGTCCTCCAGTGCCTGTCTACATTATGTTGGTGAGTGTATCCCTGCCTGATTTAACATCTTCCACAGCAAACTAAGCTGACTTACCTTCCAGAACAAAGAAGACATTAAATAAGATACGATTGATGAGAGACAAAAATGGGCAAGGACAACATAACTTGTAAAGTTTCCAAATCTCAGGTCGAGTAAAAGGCAACACAAACAAGATTGTCTTTCCTGCTGCACTTAACACAACACTACACACCACAACAATGTGCCTACTCCACACACACACCTGCTCACCTCCACAAAGCCGGGGCCGTTCCAAGGCGTCATGTGGACTTAATGATTCTGTCGAAAACCAGGCTAAGAATCATTTGTTAAGCGGTGGTCCTCTAAATGGTTTACAGTCTTATCTGGAATGAAGGTTTCCACAAGTTTATCAACTACACACGTTAAGCTAAAAATAACAATACTTTCCAAGGCAGTGATTTATTACCTTTTTGTAAATATCGGTGTTACATTTGCAAACTACCATTCCTGTGGAACATTTCCCGTAGCAAGTGACTTACTGACAAGAGCAGACAAGCGTTTAACTATCTCACGTTTTGCCTCTTCAGTGCCCTCGGATAAACCGTATTTGGGCTGACCGTTTTATTTACTTTCATTCCATTTTGTGCTGATAGTATATCGTCACCTGTTATTTAGAATGTTGCAAAACATTTTCCCATGTAAGGAGTGGAAGCGAATCCAGGACTTGAGTTGTATCTTCAGTTCTAAAAACAGTAGAAAAAAAGAGATCCTTTAAAATCTTTGCCATGGTCTCGTTTACTTAAGTCACCATTCTCTCTAGTAAATGGTCCAAGTGATTGAGTAATGACTCTCTTACTTCTAATACAACTATAAAACTCTCTAGGGTTTTTTCCTGCTGTTTTTCATCAAGTGATTGAGTAATGACTCTCTTACTTCTAATACAACTATAAAACTCTCTAGTTTTTTTTCCTGCTGTTTTTCATCAATATACGCTTCATGCGAAAATTCACACAATTTATGATACTGGTTGTCTCTTGGAGTTTTTCATGTGCTAATCTTTGACAAAAAACACCTCTTAATGTCATCGCTCCATCACTTCGACCTTGTTGAGGAAAAAGGCTTCCTATACGCATTGGCATATATGCTCCCTCCACGACTTTGAAAGTGTTACTGAATCTTTTCCAATCTACGTCCATATCGTGTTCATTAACGATACCATGCCAGGTTTGCCTGTCAAGAACAATAAGAAGACCACTAACTTTTGCAAGCATCACAGCATGATCGTCGAGTTCCCCCTAAGAGTCAAAGTCGGCGTTTTGAGAGTGGGACAGAGGATGGGCGCGCCTAATTAGAAGTGACAGCAGTAAGACTGTGGTCGTAGGACTGTAAGGGGGGTAGAAACGGAGTATGTATGGTGGAAGGTTTCTGAAGTAAGACAGAGGACGAGTGTGTTGCAAGAGTGGTCGTGGCGGCCAGGAACTTTATGTTGGGTATGTGATTATCTGTTCCAGATCGTTAAGGAGAGAAAAGAAGGGACCTCGGCTTCACCAGGATCGTCCTGTCCAGAGCCTCACCAATTCTTGTGATCTATACTGAAATCCTCTGCACAGAAGATATACAATTGTGGACGTGAGGACAGCAGTGCTATGTGGTGGAAAGTCAAACAATCGAAAGGGTGTAGATATTTAGGGGTACTGGAAGAGAGGGTGGGGATGAATATGAATACATGATGAAAAGAAAATGTAAAGATGGCAAAGAAATTCTGAGCAAGACGGCATCAAAGTTAGGAGACTTATAATCCACAAGGCAAGCAATGGGAGTTTTTATATTGCAATAGGCACAAACACCATCCATGGGACAGAAACTATATTAGAGACTGACGAAGAGATGTGAGAGTGTAGAGCGGACAGTGCAGTCATGGACAATTGGTTTTCATAGAGAAGATGAGAGGAGAAAGTGGACGAATAGTGCTCTTCGGGGGAAAGAATAAGATCTGACCCCACCAACGTTGCATAAATGAACAGAGAAAGACCCAGGTCTGGGAGCCGCGTCCTTTGGTGTAGGATAGTACGTGGTTCCCAGACGCGTATTGAGGTCCAGGGGGGACCCTGGGAACCTATCCAGCTCACTGGGACCACTGGCGCCGTTCCAGTTCGCCGTCGGGGAATGATAATGGAAGTATACTGCCATGATTTTCAGGAAAAGAAAAGGAGTGAAAAACTAGAGTAAGAGTAAAGGGTTGTGTCCGAGAGGGTGCGTTTTCGTAGTTTCCATCTATATCCTAACACATCACTTCTATCACCTACTTTGCTCTTTCTTCAGTCTACTGAAGTTAATGTGGAGACTGTGGGTTAAGTCCTAGGATCTATTACCCTCCTTCCTTCCCTCACTTTCCTTCTCTTTCTCTCGACCACCGCACATAAAAAGAACCCTCCATCAAACTCCCTCTCCAATTATTATCGAACAACCCATCCCTCCAATCAATACTCCCAAGAGCCCTCCAACAAACTCCTCCCAAACTCATCACCTCCCACAGCCCGCCCCCTCAACACTCCCAAGAATCCTCCAACTAACACCTTCCTGTGTCTGGCTCTCCGGTCACCAGTCAAGAAGGCTATATATCACTTCGTCTCCAGCCTCCTGCATCTGCCTATCGGTATGCGATTGGTCATTCATTACGTAGATACACTCTCCCAAAAAAGGTATCGGCCCCTTGTCTTATCGATACAATGTATCGCAATAGACGAAACCTTCTGAACAGTGATGTGTAACCTACGTTATGTTGGTAGGTCGGCCCTCCTAGTATCTGTGAGGCTACCATTCATTATGTTTGGCATACGTGTTAATTACAGTGAATCACCGTCCTCTATCTCTAGTAGAAGAATGTATTAATGTAACGAAAAATATCAACGGCAGTCAAATAGCTTTTTTATTTTCTGTTAGAAATCCATGACCAACACCAGTACCCAAGATTTATTGGAAAACATTGGTTCCTAACAATAAAAATGTCATCTACTGAGAAAGACTTAAATCATGTAAGGCATTGGCAGTGCCTTATAGGAAATGAGACCAATATTCATAGAGATCTTTATTACTTGAATTAGAGTTTCTAGCTATCAGTATTTATGTCTGTGGGGCATAGAGGCCACTAGCCACTGTGTCAACACCACTCTCTTTGGCGCTCTGAGTTCCTCCCAGGCCCACAATGCACTGGTGACCACGGCTTCTCGGCTACGCTGGGTGACGTAGTGACGGGAGCACACCTCTTGGTCATCGCTCCCCAGATGTGATCGGTGGGGTCGAGGTCAGGGGAATTTGGAGGTTGTGGCACAGCATCATCTTCAGATGGGTCCTGAAGCTGCGTGTATTGGGCTGTTGTCCTGTACGAGGTGAAATGGCGTTGCATCAGGGAACTGCAGCGCCCTGACCGAAGGGTGAGGCGCCTCTTCCAGCATCCACACATCTCTCATGCCAGTGGCCCGCCCCACGCCAACACGGGCTAGCTGCCCGATACCACCTGCTTGGATCCAACCACATCATGACCGTCAAAAAACATCAAAGGTCAATGTGATCAGCAGATGAAGGAAATCTTTCTGTAAGAATGAAGTTTTCCAGCAACACCACGGCAGATTACGACGCTGCGGCAACACCTGCGCCACACATGGTGCGCTTGACGACATCGTCTCGTTGTGTGTATCAGAAAATGTTCCGTTTTCTGCACGAATCATGAGATGATACGCCACATTCACATTTGTTACCCAGTATCGGCTGCGGTAGAAATAATATCGCAATACAGTAAATCATAATGTCATTGTATTTGGATATGGCAAAATAATATACCTCTGATTACTTGCAAATGAGTGTAATATTGTATCAGTGTGATTCATATTGCGTTCGAAGCGATTCGACTGTAACCTAGGGTCATGCAAACATAGTAACGTTATATTCCTATTTGGCAATGCATCTCTTATGGCTGATATATTACTAAGGCGCATAAATCAGTGGGGTTTCACATGACGTTAGAGGTTTTGCATGTGGTATCACAATTCATCCTAGTTCATTACATTGTGACAGCAGGTGGTAGACTGCAGATATGTTTAGTATCAAGTGCAAGAAGAAGGAAGGAAAGGTGTAACTCACAGTCAGAAATACGAAACCAACCGACGCTGTTGTGCATGAAGTATTGTGTTCATCTCCAGAAACATCAGGCCCAAGGGGGCAGATACTTTTTTGGGAGAGTGTAAAAGCAAATAAGATTTTATCTCATATGTTTATTAGACTTGATTGCTGTTTCCCGCGTTAGCTAAGTAGCGCAAGGAAACAGACGAAGAATAACCCATTTACTCACATACACATATATATATACACAGAAAAGGCAAGTAAACCTTGGAACAAAGGAATTACACATATTCTGTGGCACCCACTGGAGGTTGGAACAGATTACAGTAACCACATCTGTGGACACACAAGAAAACAGTAACATTAATAGCTTACGCTTTTCAGGCAAGGCCAAAAGCTAACGACTGGATTAAGAGACTGTACTGAATGTTCAAGAACTAAATACCATGAATCGAAAAAAACAATACAAAGTAAGGAAGGTTAAAACTAAAAGACTGTATTTCAGTGTAATGAAACTGTACATGTGACAAGACTGTATTTCAGTGTAATGAAACTGTACATGTGACAGTCTTTTAAATTCACCCACAAAGAATCAGTACTGGAGGTAAACAAAATATGACAAGTAAGTGTAGTCGTGTGACTTACAATGAAACCCAGCCAGATATCAAGAGCGGTAATCTTGTTAGTTATGGAGGACTAACATATAAAACCTTATATGAAAATATATATAATAAAGAAAGCTATCATGTGAGAACTGTACATGTAATTCACTTTAGTAAGCATCTGTAAATCATTTCAAGAGATATTTTTCACTTTCTCAAAAATTTGTAAATACTTTCCCTGTCTGTTTTTCCCCCTTTCTTAATTCTCTCTATATTTCAATTAGGGCCCGGCCCTGATGTAGACTTTTGTCCGTGACTGGAGCCTTCATCATAGAGAAAAACTAATAGCACTCCAGCAAGTGCCATACCTGAGGGCAGGTCAGGTCATGTTCCCTCAAAAGGTTATATGAACAAAAATATTAGTTGGCCTATTAACGGCAATCATATGTGTAATCATAAGAATATAAAAAGTGCCGTCTAATTTGCTAATAGAATAATGAGACAAAACACATCTTTAGTTTACTTAACGTAATGCAGAATTTTCATTTCACGAGTTTTGTTGCAGAGGAAGATCAACTAAATGTTATCCTTCGTTTTGGCTTCCCCCCAAAAATGGCAACTATCCAAAACTCCACCTCGGACCAACTGTCATACTAACAGAATTCCTGGTTTATCAAACGTTTACTCATGTACTTGGTTACATCAGCTGTGCATAATGACTTCCAACTGAAGAGGCGTGGTCACACGACATACCACATTCATAACCTACATTTAACTAGTACATTAATGGTAATAGGAGGAAGTAAATTTAACCTTAGTTGAAAATTATTGAGTTCGATAATACTTTAAGACTGATAGATGTCATTTGTTTGTCACACGGCTGAGTACAGTTCCCCTGAGAGGTTGAAACTGCATCAACCAGCTAGCGTGTAGTCTAAGCCACTATCTATATCAGATCACCTCTTACGAATGTTTCTTGTAAATGTATTTTGTTGAGGTAAAATATCTGTGCTCAGGGGCCAAAGCTGGAAACTGTGTGGAACGCTATAAATCAAATATATTTCAGGCACAAAAATTACACATTACTTTTCGAAAAAGACGTCTCGGTTTGCAACGCTGCGATAGCTTTGGGTAGGAGTGACAGAACAACACTCAAATACTCTCATGAGATGAAATATACCTGAAAACAGTTGATTGAAGTCCGTTAGAACGTATCAAACGCCACTCTAGAAGTACTACAGGATTTTATATTTCGTTAAGTAATTGAAATATTGTTTAATAACGTACGCTAATAGTAAAGCCTAAGGTCTGGATTGTCAGTAGTACAACGGGAAGCTCCCTCCAGGCAGGTTTAATAGACATCATCCTTTGAGACGAGCGCCACGATGGAATGGCCTGGAAGTAATTTACCTGGCTCTAAGGAAAACACTGGTACATGTATTTTGCTGACATTTCCAGTCCGAGCACACGTGGACCAAGCAGAATGTACGGGACAGGTGGAGTATGTCTCGTGTAATGAGACACACTGAACTAGGCGGATACTTTCCGTTTGGGCAGAACAAGAAGGAACTGCAGGTGATGGTGAAGACGGTGTTATTAAACAAGGCTTGTGGACGAAGTTCGTTGCAGCTAATGAGAGCATAGAGATGATGGTGCGATTTATGAACTTACAGCGTTAAAGACTAACGATAATAATGTTGAAATTAAATGACCCAAGTATGTACGTGCAGTCTAAGAAACACTAACTGTTCTGCATCCTGCACAAGTACTATCATAATGTTGTGACTCAGTCTTTCTCGACAGACACGTTAACACGTATTCTCAGTACATTCTGAAGCAGTTTAAATCTTTGGTTATAAATTTTGTCATTTCTCTACCTTTGACACTGGACGTAAGTGGCATTTATATACGCTTTTGTAAAAGCTTTTGATTTGCATTGAACTTACATTTTACTAATATTGGCATATGATATCACGCTTCCAATAATGATGCACTTACTGTATAACTACAGCATAGAAGTGACATGCTCTTGCATATCTGCTGTTAGTTTTGCTTAACCTAAGGATTATAAGGATTACCTTACTACGCTCCTCTTCGGTCTGTTGTGGTGGAGAGGCAGTCTCCCTGGTGGCCTTGGGAGAAGCCTTCATTGCTGGCTAGGGTTTTAGTACGAGTGGGCGCGTTGCGAATGACAACAGGCCAACATTTAAAGTCTCATAGAAAGGAAGTAACAACATGAAAATATTCCACATACGTGACTTATCATGAAATCCACAAGTGTTAGCGCTTTGTTGAATGCATGTGTTCTGACTTCCCGGGCCAGTTTTTAAGAACGGAGAGCTGAGGTTTCTGAACACTCGTGAACGGAGCAGCGGAGGAAGCGGCGTTAAGGTATGATCAGTAAATTGTTGATATATTGAATCAGCTATCTCTTGTGTTACTGCTTAAGTGACAGCTAATTTCTCACACATTATTCGGGAATATTACTATAATTTAAGAGCAAAGTTTAACATGAGGTTGATCAAAATTTTCCTGTTGACAATGTGATTGCGTCACGGAACGACTCGGTTCTTAGTATATATGGTGTTGTAAACAAATCATGTTTCGTAAGATGTTAATCTACATTCCCAGGAGTTTAAACAGTTGATAAACCTATACACTTGACTGGCTACACATTCAGCTAGGAGTCTGCTGAGCTAACGAACGCGGGACAATTGTACCCGTAGTTTGAGTAAGTCTCGCAGGTGATGTGGTGACATCCGCCCCTCACATCGTTTGTACGTTACTTACGTTTGTGGTCTTAGTAAGGTACACAACTAAAGTTATCAGGGGTAAAGAAAGATAAATTATCCTTTAAGGAAAAGCTGTTGACACGTGTGGAAGAATAACAACCAAACACTACATATGACCATATATATGGTGGTGCAATCATGGATAGGCTGGCTTCAGAGGGATAATGTGCAACAGAAACTAACACACTCAAAAGTAAAAAAAAAATACAGATAGAGAAAGTGCTAAACGGCGCAAATTTGACATGGCGCAGGAAGTTACCCAGTTGCGCCATACACGTGTTAAAATTTGCCGAGCGATGCTTGATCATCCCCTCCCTTCTAATTCCCAGTATTTTCATCCTGTTAAGATATTCCAGTCAATTGTTTTCCTCACAAGTATAGTTTGAATTATGTCGTATTTGTATTATACTTTAGTACCAAGGCGTTTAATAAGAGCATCAGCACTCGAGGTCAAGGGGCGTTTTTCGACATTTTCTCTTTATTTCAGGAAAAGAAGACTTTCATTAAGTTATATTCTAGTCCTAAAACAAAAAGTTTTTTCTCGTAAAAAAATGCCTTGCGTTTTTTTCAGATTTCTTCAAAAAAATAGATTTGCTTTAAAATCACGGTATAGGTAATGTTTTTCATGCTGAAAAGGATTTTGATGTGAAAATCGTGTTTTTGGATCATCAGATTCTGTAATTAAGCTTTTAGTAATTTTATACTATATTTTTCCATTACGCTATATGTCAATCCAATGTTGCGTTTTTCGACATTTTCTATATTTATTTGAAGGAAAGAAGACTTTCATTTTATTACAATTCAGTTTTGAAACAAGAAGTTTTTTTCTCTTAAAAAATTACCCTAAACTATTACCAGCGGTTATTGTCAGTTTTCTTCCACCCAATACATTATCTTTAAAATCACTGTATAGGTAATGCTTTTCGTGCTGAATAGGGTTTTGATGTGAAAATAGTGTTTTTGGATCATCAGTTTCTGTAATTAAGCTTTTGATAACTGTATATGAATTATATTTCGTTATCATTACCTTCATAATTATACGCTATATGTTAATCCAAAGTGACATTTTTCGACCTTTTTTATCTTTATTTCAAGGAAAGAAGACATTCATTATTTTATATTCCAGTTTTGAAATAAAAAATTTTTTCTCGTAAAAAATACCCTGAACTATTACCTGCGGTTTTTGTCAGTTTTCTTAAAAAAAATAGATTAACTTTAAAATTACAGAATAGGTAATATTTTTCATGCTGAAAAGGAATCTGATGTGAAAATCGTAGTTTTGGATCACCAGATTCTGTAATTAATCTTTTCAAAATTGTGTGTTAAATATTTTCCATTATTATTACGTTCATATTTATACCCTATATGTCAACCCAAAGTGGCGCTTTTCGACATTTTCAATTTTATTTCAAGGAAAGAAGACTTTCATTATGTTATATACCAGTTTTGAAACAAAATGTTTTTTCTCGTAAAAAATACCCTGCAGTTTTTGTCGGTTTTCTTTAGAAAATATATTTGCTTTAAAATCACATTATAGGTAATTATTTTTCATCCTGTAAAGGATTCTGGTGTGAAAATCGTGTCATTGGGTCATCAGATTCTGTAATTAGGCTTTTAATAATAGTATGTTAGATGTATTCGTTATTATTACCTTCATAATTATGTGCTACATGTCAAACCCAAATGGCGTTTTTCGACATTTTTTATCTTTATTTCAAGAAAAGAAGACTTTCATTACGTTATATTCCAGTTTTGAAACAAAAAGTTTTGTCTCGTAGTAAATACTCTGAACTATTACCTGCTTGTTTTGTCAGTTTTCTTTAAAAAAAAGATTTGCTTTAAAATCGCAGTATCGGTTGTTTTTCATGCTGAAAAGGATTCTGATGTGAAAATCGTAGTTTTGGATCATCAGATTCTGTAATTGAGCTCTTAATAATTGTATATTATATATAGTCAATTATTATTACCTTCATTATTATACCTTATATGTCAACCCAAATTGGCGTTTTTCGACATTTTCTATCTTTATTTTAAGGAAAGAAGACTTTCATTATGTTATATTCCAGTTTTGAAACAAAAAGTTTTTTCTCTTAAGAAATATCCTGAACTATTATTACCTGCAGTTTTTGTCAGTTTTCTTCAGAAAATAGATTTGCTTTAAAATCGCAGTATAGTTTATGTTTTTCATGCGGAGAAGGATTCTGATGTGAAAATTGTGTTTTTAGATCATGAGATTCTGTTATTAAGCTTTTGATAATTTTATATTTAATATATTCCATTATTATTACCTACATAATTATACGCTATATGTCAACCCAAAGAGGTTTTCATCGACATTTTCTGTTACCTGCGGTTTTTGTCAGTTTTTTGAAAAATAGATTTTCTTTAAAATCATATTATAGGTAATGTTTTTCATGCTTAATAGGATTTTGATGTGAAAATCGTGTTTTTGGATCATCAGATTCTGTAGTTATGCTTTTGATGATATTATATCAAATCTATTCCGTTATCAATACATTCATAATTTATACGCTATTTGTCAACTCAATGTGGCGTTTTCCGACATTTTCTATCTTTATGTGAAGGAAAGAAGACTTTCATTATGTTATATTCCAGTTTTGAAACAAAAAGTTTTTCTCGCAAAAATACCCTATGGTTTTTGTCAATTTTCTTCACAAAATAGATTTGCTTTAAAATCACTGTATATGTTGAAAAGAATTCTTATGTGAAAATCGTGTTTTTGGACTATCAGATTCTGTAATTAAAATCTTAATAACTGTATATTATATATATTTCATAATTATTACCTTCATAATCA
>JAYMFT010255037.1:0-10850 GCA_038088735.1 Panulirus argus
ATAGATAGATAGATAGATAGATAGATAGATAGATAGATAGATAGATAGATAGATAGAGAGATAGATAGATAGACAGAGAGATAGATAGAGAGCATAAACGTGAAGGCCTTCATTTAGTTGCCTGTCATCTCAGCTGAAATGAAAAAAAGAAGGGTCCATGAACTTCATATGGATCAAGTTGCTTTACTAACCTGAAGACATATCTTTACTGTTAACTTACATACATTTCAAGACTTGTTCCCCCTCCCACTTTTCTAAGACTATTGCAGCATTATCCTCCATTGTGAAAACACTTAAGTTTATCATTCAGATCCTCACATATTTCCTTATCTTCAAGAGTTCTTCCCTCCAAGCCTATAAGCCTGATTAGCTGTCCTTTGACTAACAGTTTGCTACTGATGAGCCTTTGGAAAAGCTTTGGGGTCTCTTTTGCTTGTCCTCAATGCTCTGTTCAAAACCTCTCTGCTCCTTCCTACTTACCTTGCAGTACCTCCAACTTATCTAGCCGACTACAATGACTTTGACATCTCTTCCACAGTACATCCTTTGGCTCTTTCACTTTTTAGCATTTCCTTACAAACCATGCCTCTCTAAATTCCAATTTCTCTCCTCTTTTAGTGTCTTTTGTCTTGACTTCACCATAGAAGATTTTACAGAACGTTCAACAGCGCTTGTCTACAATCTTGCTATAGAGTTCCCTTTCCCAAACTACACTCTCAAAAAAACCTGATTGGGTCTCTTCTGATGTTTCAACTGTATTTCCTCTTCCTGTATTGCGCTTCTAATGATCCTCCCTTTGCATCTTCCTCCACTACAGTGACAAAATGAAATAATACATTATCACTTTTTCATAAAAGTGCTTCATATTTGATGTATTCTATTTCCATGCTATTCTTTGTAGAGACAAGGTCAAGCAGTGATGGTGTATCATCCCCTAAGATCTTCTATGTTCCATAATGTATTGATCTAGGAAGTTCTCCTACATGTATTTGAGGAAGTTGTATCTTCATGTCTTCATAGGCTTCTAAGTTTTCCCTGTTTATTTCCCTGTAACTGAAATCCTCCATTATCAATCTCCTGTTTATTTCCCTGTAACTGAAATCCTCCATTATCAATCTATCATTTTCATTTAGGAAGTATCTAACTGCCTCCTTTACCATCCTGACTGTTCCTTCACTGTTATCAATGTACATTTGCTCATGGTCACTTTAGTTCCTTACAGGGTTGTAGATTATCAGCACCACTGTACACTTACTTCCCACTGTAATTTTACCTATTATATACTGTTGAAGGTGCCATCTATCAATATTTCCTAGTATCTAATGGTATCCATTTTATCTTCTCTGTCCTTTCTAGACAAACTGGCTAAGACTTTAGCTACTTTATGATTTCAGTCTCCACCACTCTATCAGGGTTGTCATCTATGGCATGGTCAATGAATTATAGTTTCTTACTGTTGCCATTTGTCCATCTGCTTTAGCATAAAAAACCTCCACTCTACAGCACTTTTTACAAAATAGTTCCAACACTGCGCGATGTTGCTTCCCTTGGCCTAATCCATATCTTCTCATTTTTTGCCTTTAGCCAGCTCTCTCTAACAATCTCCCTCTCATAAACAATATACAAGTCAAGTGGTGAGCATGACATACTAGTCCTGCCATCATGGTAAAATCTCATCAAAGATACTCATGGGTAGGTACTCCCTTAGTATTGTTTTATAAACCTCTTTTTTTTGTCATAAATTCCTTTGGACTCCTGACAAGTTTGTATGACCATCTCAGTGTCAGTTGACAACACCTTTCACATTAAATGCTACTCTTACTGGCCTTCTCCTGGTCTAGCCAGTTTGACCCTAATCTCTTGTCTTCCTTTACTTCTTGACTTAAACAGGTCAGTTCCATCACATCAAGTAACCTAACGACATGTTCCCATTCCCTCGCTTTTCTTTATTTCCAGTCCGGAAGATGTCCTTCTTCCAGCCCAAAGATCATTACAGGTTTGCACCTTATCACGTAGTTCCTGCACAACTTCCCTCATTAGTAAGATGGCCCAACATTCTGTTATCCTCTGCAATCATGGTATGTCCATTAGCTTATCAACAATCTGATTTTTCATCACTGTATAGCATTCTTGAACCGGTTGTGTGCTCATGTCCATCATATCACTTAGAATAACTACACCTTCATTCCTCTTCAATTTTTTTCAGCTCTGTGGTCTTCTTCATCTAGCATCCTGTCTCTGAATGTGTACACAGCCTATATGACAATCCTATCCAGTACTGTGATCTGCCTATCTGCCACAGAATCTTCAGTACCCTTAAACTATAGTTTCTTGTCGTTCATTTTCCCTAAACTCAACCCTTATCTGGTTATTCACTTCTAAGTCCTGGGCTTCAGTTCCTCACCTTTGTGGTTTACTTCAGTCCCAGAATCAGATCTAAGCTCTTGCTTGTAATACCCTACACTGTCTAAAGTGTATGTGTGTGTGTGTGTGTGTGTTTACCCACTCTTGCATATAAGGAAGGAGCTTATGCAGTGGCAGCACTGTAACCAATGAGGTTAGCAGGTGGTGCTACTGAAGGAGGGGCTCAAAAATTGGGAAAAAAATGTTTGAACTTCTGTGCCTCAAGAGGATACTCTACTTTTATGAAGTATCAAAGTCTCACACTGCCTTCTCATGGTCACCTCATTATCACACCCAACTCCAAGAGGGCAACCTTTTTTTTTTTTTTTAACAAACACAAGTTGTGTTGGGGTTTCAGTTTTTTGGATACTTAGAGCCCTGCTGCTTCTGGGATACACTGGGCTGGAGTTGCCCTCTGCCAGTGGCTATGAAGCAGCACTGGAATCCACCAGTTATGCTGGGGAGTAGAAGGGACAAGCAACTGAGGGTGATGGTTCTGAATGATAACGGGATGACTGATGAGAGTAAAAGGAGGGAGTTTGTGGGGAAATTTAAAAGCTACAGTTTAGATTTGCTGGGGACTGGAGAAACCCATATCCTTGGGCTGGGTGTATGGAGTGAAAATGGAAATGATGAATGCAAGTTGTGGGAGTGTGTGGAGGAGGAGTGTTATGGATGGGAATGAATGAAAATTATCAGGCAAAAGGGCTAGCAGGATGTGTTACAGAGCAGGGAAAGAATGGATCAAGAATGTGGGTAAAAGGAAAGATTGGAATTATGAGGTATGCATAGGTTTGTGTATAAACACCTGTGAATATGAAGGCTGTGTGAGGTAAGGATAAAATGAAGTATTTTTGGAGAAATTTGAGTGACAGTATAAATGGTTTTGAGAGAGTGAGAGAAAGGTGGTGGTAATGAGAGATATGAATGCAAAGGTGGGATATGATGAAACTGGAAAGACAATTGGTAAATGGGGAGTGCCTGGAGTAGATGAGAATGAAAGTCATCTTGCAGATGTCTGTGCTAAAGAGAGTATATGAACTGCAAACACATTTTTTTTTTCAGCACAAAATGATTCACAGGTGAATGTGGATGATAGACTATGTGGCAGTTGATGAAAGGCTGACAAAGGTTGTGCTGGATCTAGAGTTGTGAGAGAATTCTTTGGAGACTCTGACCATTTTGCGGTTCTTGTCAGGGTGAGGATCTGGGAGAAGCGGAGGTATGGTGTAACAAAGAATATAGAAGTAAAAGTGTTGGTAAACAAGATGATGAATCAGAGAGAATGCAAGGAGGCATATAAAAGAACAGTAACTGAAAGTTAAGATAGAAGTGCAGTAAATTAGGTAGTAGGCTGCTGACAGCAGCTACCCAGGGTGGTACTACCACGTGGCCGAGAAGCATTAAAGAGGTGCCCAGAACCATCTTCCAATCTCCATGTTAGGACTGCTGGTCCTGCTGTCTGTCTTACCAAAATGGGACAACCGGGTTAGTTCTGCCGTCTTCTCCTTACAAGCACCATACATCTATCTAAAGCTCATTTCTTTTTTTCACATAAGTTCTCTTTTTAAATATAATCATGACAGAGTCTACCACATCTATGGCATCCTAGTCCCTATTTCATGGGGTGCTAATAATCTCCGGGTTTCTGCCTGACCCTACCGCCAATGAAAGGAAAGGCTCAGACAGTAGTAGTAGTACTATAGCCCCTCCCAGAACCTTCCCCCCTCTGACAGACCTTCCTCTTTTTCTATTCACTATACCAACATTCATGGTCTCCCTAGTAACCTCTCTTCAGTTGAACACCATTTGTCTAATACCTATCCTAATATCTTACTTCTCTTTGAGATCCAGGAGTCTCATGATGTTCTCACAAACCCCTTCTACATATCCAACTAATCTCCACTCACGATTCCTGTTCAAAAGTGGTGTGTGTGCTTATTCCAACACCAACACACCTGTTGTATGCCTCGGTGACCTTGAGTCCCCAAACTTTGATGTTATGTGGCTCAAGGTCTTCAAGGTCTGTCTCTCAACTACCACACTTTTCCTCTGTTCCACTTGTTGCTCTCCTAATTCTACAAATTTTCTACATTTCTTCCTAAACTCCTGCCATGAGACTGTGGCATCTTTTCAACCACAAGCTGAGATGTTCTACTTAAGGAATTTTGTAATTTATCATAAGGAATTGCTGAATTCTTTCCATATGTATGGTGAGGAGATTGAAGTCCTAATATTCTCTATTCTCAATGATCTAAAGCAAATCATCTCCCACCCTACCCATGTTACTAACTGCTGTGACCATTCTCCTGTTATTCTGGATTTTTTTTCCTTCTCTAATCCATCCCACTGTAACCACACAATCTCACCCCCAATTAGTTCATCTGAGTACTCACTCATAAATCCATCTATTTTAACAGCATCTCCTCCTCCAATAGCCTCTTCTTAAATATTGGCACCTCAATAGAAAGGACTGGAATAATTTATGATATGATGCTTCTCTCTCCACCAAACAATGATATTAGCACCTCAACAGAGATGACTGGAATAATTTATGATGATGCTTCTCTCTCCGACAAACATATAGCACAGGTTATTGCTGTGGGAATGGAAGCAAATATCCCCTCTTCCTCTAAGATGACCTCTTCATACAATCCACTGTTTAAACATTCGTGTTCTGAGGCCATTTGGCAAGGGGTCAAGCACATTATCCTTGGAAAAACTCTTCTTCCACTGACTCCTACTCAGCATTTATTACTGCTCATAGTCAATGCATTACATTATCCATGAGGTAAAGCGTTCCTTTATTCAAAGGATAACCTCTCCTTGCCATCCAGTGACTAAGTCTTTCTGGTCTTAACCTAAAGGCACCACTAACAAGTTCTGTCACTCTAACTTTCCTTCACTTTTCCATTCTGACAGTACTATAGCTGTCTCTCTCGCAGACAGAGCAATTCTCTTTGGTTCCCATTTCTCCACTAACTCCACCTTGGATGACTAACATCCCTTAACCCCATGATGCTTGTCTGATTACCCCTAAGCCCCTTCCATAATGATGGAAGAATGCATGGATTGGTGTGTGTGTACAGAAGGCAGGTAAGGATAGGCATAAATGGAGACTCTTTTGCTGTGACCACTCCCTTGATGGGAGTTCCCTTAGGGAATAGGCATTAGAGACATAGATAGATAAATAGGATTTGGACTTCTGCAACTCTAACTTTTATATCTGCTTTTTTCCATACAGACTTTTGTACTATTCAATAATACTTGCATTTATTTCCTCTTTGCTTTACTTGTTCAACAGGCCTGTAACTCTGTTAATGAAAAAATACTTTGTCACATCCCTCTATACATTTCTGTTATCAAATTTTAAAGAATTTCTTATGATAACATTGTTCTGGCCTCCTAAGAATTCATATGTAGCCATCATGTATTGCTTTATTCTTCCTTCTTCTACAAAGGGCAGACTAAGGGCTTCCTTCCTTTCTTCACAATTCATTCCTCTTGGGTCTGGTAAAATTCTTGGTGCACTCCCTTGGATCCTTTCCAGCAGTTCTGTCACTGCAGAAGTGAGAGGACCAGATTGTTGCAATACATTCTAGCTTGGGGGAAATGTACGTTATCTATATCTTCTTAAACATATCACTCTCCTCTTACTCGAAGACAATTCTGACAGTGACTGAAACAAAATTTGCCTCCCTTATGAAGTTTCTTATATGAAGTTCAGGCAATAATTTGGCAAGATGTCTATGACTAGGTTTCTTTCACTATGCAACTCTTGCAATCTATTTCTCCTAATATGACACTTACAGTCTAATCTGTTTAAAGCCCCTCCCAATTTTAAAACTTTGCATTTTCTTGGGTTAAATTCACTGGCCATTTGTTTGACCATTGCAGCATCTCAACTAGGTCTCTGCATTAGTTTTCAGACCCTATTATTTCAGACTTCTTTCATAATCTAGGTATCATCAACAAACAAATTCATGTTGAAATCCAATCCATATGGTGACTCACTAACCCTTAATGCCTGGGGACCCCTCGTCACCCATGACCAGCTTGAAAAGGCTTCCCTAATGTGCTCTCTGTTCCCTTTCAGTTAGGTAGCTATTAATCCATTAGAGTGACCCTCCTCTGATATAAGCCTGGATTTCCAATTTCATTATCAGTCTTCTGTGGGGAACAGTATCAAAGGCCTCCTAGCTGTCCAAGAACATAGTTCATCCACCTATACCTGTTTTCTAGCCTCTGTTCACTCTCAGCGAGAAATTCAGAAGATTCATCCAGCAACAACTTTTCCTTCTGAAGCCTTGTTGTATTCCATTTAAGTAGCTTCTATCTGTCAAGAAGTCCTAAATCTGCTTCCTGATTATTTTCTCCAATGCAGTACCAATATCTTGTAGGCCTCTCTTGTCAATGATACTGGCTTAGGTTTCAGGCTATTTCTGTTGCCTTTTTTGAAAATTGAATATAATGAATAACTGAAAAGTGATTCCCTTCAATTCAGTTAGAACACTGGCCCCCTTGATGGACGTCTTAAACAATATCACTGTTGGTGTGACAAAAGTCTTCCAGTATAATCTAAATACAAATAGTGTGACATTAGGTCCATGAGTTCTGTGTTGAACTAGCTCTTTAACAAGGCTCCTCACTTCTGTTAGTTTTATTTCAATGTTTTCTGAGGTATCTTCACTTTCACTAGCTAGCATTATAGTAATGGTATCTCTAGGCCTTCAAGTGCAAATGCATCCTACAACTTTACGTCTAACTTCTCACATGTTTTAATCTGTATCAAAAACTTTACCATCTTTTAATCTACCCTTTATATATTCCTGAAATGGTCTGGGCTTTTCTTTCATTTATAATTTGTTCCTCCCTTCCTGTTCTGGACATCTTGCATTTTTCAAAAACAGCTTCACTTTTGCATATCCTATATCTCCTCCATTATGTTTGTATTCTCCTAATCTTTTTATACTAATTTTTATAAGCCATTCCTTTATCTTTTAACTGTCTCTCCCTCACTATGCCCTACTATCAGTGCATATCTTTATGTTTTCAATTAGAATCTAACAAAACAGTGCCCTACACCAATGTTCTGGAAATCAGCCTCTTAATCAGTCTCTCTAAAGTGGATGTTTAATGTTTCACAGTTATCTTCTTTATACTGTCTTCTATCTTGGGTCAACATCTTCTTTTTAAGCACTTCCTCTTTTACTGATTTCAATTCGTATATGATAACTTTTTCTAAGAGCATTTGCGTATATAACTGCCCATTTGTACAGTACAGGGAGCGATTTTTGTACTCATGACGCTCCACTTCTTGAACTTTCTCTACAGATACATTTTTATAAACTTCTGTATATTGTCTGTATTCACAGTATCATTGCTTAGCTTATTCCATTCATCCACTACCTTAATTATATAAATGTACATTTTCTTTAGATCTTTTCAAACAAAATCTTGCTTAGTTTCTTGTTATGCCCTATGTTGCTCTACCTTTGCATCTCTCATAAGACTGTTCATTCTGGATATTACCTAAACCATAAACCTGAAGGATGTGATCAAATCTCTACTCACTCTTCTCTTTTCCATGGTAACTCAGCTCTTATTAAAGTAGGATCTTTGTTGCCCCCCTCTAAATATTCTTTAATAGTTCTTTGTGATTCTTTAGGTGTGGTGATCAGACTTGAGGAGCATATTCTGCTTCTGGTCTTATGTGTGTTGTGAACAGCTTGTTTAACATTTCCTTATCCAGGTACTTATATGCAATTCAAGTATATAAGTACTCATATAACTTAACAAAGCTATTCCCTATAATTGCTACTTACATCCTTTGCACCGTTTCCTTTGAATAAAGGAGCAATAATAGCTTTCACCCAGTCCTTGGGCACAACCTTCTGTTTCCATGATGAATCTCATTTCAAATGCATCCAGTTTATTACACCTTCTCTTCAATACTTCAGCATTTCAGGTGACTTTCCCACACACTTCAGGTGCGTTGCCTACCTTCAACCTCATTATTGCCCTTTTTATCTCCCTTCTTGCTAAAGGCCTTTGCACTTGTATCCTTTTCCTTCCATCCTCCATACCCATGCATGTAACAACTGCTGCCCTACCTTCAAAATACTCTTTCAATCTTCTTTTCACTTCCCCCTTTTGATTTAACAACTCCCCTTCCTTCCTGTAAAAAGTTCCACTCTTACATCCACCTCTATCCTTTTTCACCTCATTCCACTACAATTTCTTATTTTTCCCTAAACTTTTCACTCAACTTTCTTCTAAAATCTTCTACTCTTTCTTTGCTTTTCTGTATCAGCTTTTTAACATTCCATTCACACATCTTATATTTAACACTCCTCCTTTGCGGAACTTCCACTGGTAATTTACCTTCAAGCAATCTACTACAAGCCTTTTTCTTCTCTTCCAAAGCATTTCTAATCTCATCCGTCCTTCTCTTATGACAAAAATTACGGTTGGTATGTCTAGTCTCCATGATTTTTTGTTCAGCATTCCTTCCTTCATTCACCCTTTACCCTCTACCTGAAATAGTGACAAAAATCATGGTTGGTATGTCTAGTCTCCACGATTTTTTGTTCAGCATTCCTTCCTTCATTCACCCTTTACCCTCTACCTGAAATAGTCTACTTGATCCAGTCCAGAAATCATCAGTGATTTATACCTGTTACCCTCCTGTTTCACTAATCTACTTAATATAGGCACCATCCACATTTCTACTTAATGCATTAGACCTGAACAGTCATCCTCTATGTTCTTTGTCATCTCTAAAATTTCCTTTTCTACCAAAATTCATTTGATCCTGAATGCTCAGTGCATTTTCAATCCCTGCATCTTTTGAATCATAAATATCCCTTATTGTTCTTTTTCTCTGCAGCTTCACTTAATTCCTTGTGTCCTTTCATTGCATCATTTATTATGTTCTTGTTCTGTTCAAGTTCCAGAAACTGGTCTTGCTTCCTCTCCATAACCACTACTATTGATAGTCTCTGTACTCTGTTTAATGTGCATTTCATTTGCTGAATAGTCTCTACAACATCCAGTAAAAGATCTTTTGATTCTTTTAGCTTCTCAATCATTGCACATTTTTCCTTTGATTATATTTCTGCTTAATCCTCTCAACAGAATTGCTTCTCTGTTCATGCCCTTTTGACTAAATTTTTCAAATCTATTACTGTCTCCCGTCTGCTGACTTTTCTCATATTCTTCAATTTGAGTTATCAAATTCTTTATCTCCTCCTCCAACTTCTGATCCTGTTTCTCTGTAATATCTATTAACTTCTCCAGCCCTGTGGTCTCTGCAAACTTGTCTTTTACTTCTTTCCCACAGCCTCCTTCCTTTTGATCTACTCACAAGTAATTGTTTATGGTATCATATTAAAGAAAAAAGAAAGTCTAACTCACTTGTGTGTGTGTGTGTGTGATAACAGGCTTAGTCTAGTTTGGAATAAATGGCTAGTCAAAATTTACTTGCTTTGGCTTATGGTCTGCTATTTCTCTGGTTCATACACTGCCAGAGGTCTTAAGTTTATTCATCAGTCTTCTATGTATAATAGTTGGCTGTGTTACTAGCCTAAAAACAATCACTTAGAAATTCTTTTCAGTTTACTAAGCATAGCAACACTTCACACATTCGATGTGAGCTCTCTAGTCTTCACACCCTTATGGCTTCTGTAAATTACTTACCTCAATGGCCATAATATTGCATTTAAGAATTGTATCTAGGAATAACAAAAACATTCCCTGAAGCTGGCTGGTAACATCAAGCAGACTTGTCAATTAGTAATAGGTACTTTTCAATCTTTCATTCATTGTTGCATTCCTCAACAAAATCTATTTCATAAGTTTCTGTATTTACATTACTCCAATCATTCACAATATCTTCTGGTCTGATAAACTTTACATAAACGATTCTCTATAATTTTAGTTTACTGACTATGGCAACACTTATCACAGTGCAACTGAAATCTCTGGTCTTCTAAATCTCACAGCTATATCTATTGCTCAATCACTGCTGTGAACAGATATTTCTGAGAGACTTTCAAATTAGATACAGATTTCCCATAATTCTTTACCTGAATATGAGGGTCTGTGCTCTTGATCCCCTTTATATAGAAACAGTATAAGCAAATATAATGTAAGAAACAATTCTTTAACACTTGTATTTTTCTACTTACACAAGAAGAGATTCTCACAAGCTCTACACCTTTCAAAAGTACAGTTATCTATTAGTCTGGGATAAAAAAAATCAAAACAGCTGTTGGCATTATACTTTTCCATAATTCAACATGTAACTCCAATTCCCGGTATTGTGAAATCAAAATCCAATAAATCAAGGGTAAAATTTTCACTCTGAACCTAGTAACCTCTCCTCAGTTGAACACCATCTGTCTAGTACCTCTCCTAATATCTTACTTCTGTCTGAGACACAGTTG
>JAYMFT010255048.1:0-24497 GCA_038088735.1 Panulirus argus
TACATGCATTTCGCCAATCCTCAGGCACTTCACCACGACCCATACATACATTGAATATTCTTACCAACCAATCAACATTAATATCATTATTACCTAACTTATTCCATAGAGAAAGGAGCACGGTCATTAGCCCCAATGATGAATTAGAGAATTATATAAATGGTATATCATTAGCACCTAACTTATTCCGTAATAATAATTTCATTTATTTGTTCAATTGATATCATGTATCTCAGTAACGACAATTTCTTCCTTTTTATTGTCTTCCTCCCCCTCTCCTTCTAAGTCATATATATATTCTCTTTTGTAAGTTGTACTTTTTCTATTTAACTGTAATCACCCTAAAATCCTTTCTTTTGTCCTCTATAGGAGTAATTACTACTACTTCTATAGTAGTTACAGTAGCAGTGGTAATAAGTAATATGTGTATATGCATGTGTATGTATATGTATGCATATATGTATATATTGGTATGTATATGTATATATTGTGCATATATGTGCATGTATGTATATGTGTGTATGTGAATGGATGGATCTTTCTTCATCAGTTTCCTGGCGCTACGTCGATAAAGCGAGAAACAGCGATCAAGTATGATAAAATAATAATGAATTATAAATAATAATAATGATAATAATAATAATAATAATAATAGTAATTATTATTATTATTATTATTATTATTATCATTATTATTATTATTATTATTATTATTATGGAGTAGAGGGTTCAAAGTTGTGCTTCGAAATGAAGATTCGGCTCTGGCGATTCAGGGACCCAGGGTTCGAAACCATAACCAGTTCGGGGAACCACAAATGGCGGGCGAGGAAGAAATTATTGAAGAAATTCTCAACTCAAGCAGTTCTGCGAATGAGGAGGAGATCGTCCACATAATACAAAGTAGTGATGGAGACCCACGAGCTGCCGCTGTCGGTGACACAAGTATTACAAGTGGAGAAGCTTCATGTCATGAGAACAAAGGTAGAAAACATTGTTTCTCCCGAATGTTTCATCGTGCAAGGCCAGACTGTTGGACGTGCATTACCAACGAGATTTGGGAATTTAGGATCAACCATCTAGACTCAGAATTGCATGTTTATTCTTTACCTCAGAGACTCGCCTGAGGAGCAGGGGGGTGTGGGACGAGTCCAGGAATGGCAGTGTGTCAGGTGCCCACAACCCGTTCCTAGGTGTGCAATTTCCCTGAAATTTACGGACTGCCATTCCCTGTGCACTAAGATCCAGAAATTGTTTTTCCTTCCAGAATATTTTTGTATCATCATACTTTGAAGAAAATACCAAGAAAACTAGTATACTTTCCATCATTGGTTTGGAAGGGCGTTGATTGTGAGGGCCAAGGCTGGTGATATGAGTGTTTCTTATGTAGGTACAGGTATATATATGGTGTAGGGCAATGAATCATCAGCATTCCTGAAAATATGACAATAATCAGACTTTACAGATGATCTAATTGTGTAAAAAAAGCATCTTTTGTTGCCACACTCTCCATGACTGAATGCTGTAGCCACAAATAGATTTTTTACTAACCTGTAGTACTGTCATTCTAAAACACATTTTCTTTTTTGTTTTATATCGTTGAATTTACAGGCTATTAATGGTTTTTCATCTCAGAAATATTTGAATTGTTTTTTGTGTATAACCAGACAAGTGGGAATCCCATATCAGTAAAGTCAAATTTTGGGTAGGAAAATGTAAATCACACTTTTTTTGTGAAATTTAGTCCTGCATAAACAAGGAGACTTACTCTTATATACTGGGAAAATTAAACTCTACATGTTATATTATTTGAATGGGTATCAAGTACCCCTTGGAAGTATTTATACCCGTAATCCTGAAAACTACAAAATTTAGCAACTGATAATTATTTTGTTCTCAAATATTAAATGAAATGTTCTCTTTCTTCAAATGTTGTTGGCTTTAACTTCTTCAGTCTTTCTTCGTATCCTGGATCTAGACCGCAATTTAGGCATTGTGTTTGTAGGTCTTAAATCCTTTTAACAAAGAAATCGTCTTTGATGCAATCCTACAAATGTGGACTTTTCCCTCTAGACCAGTTGCTAAACTATGTCTAGGTCTTTTTCATCCTAACCAGTGCTACTTTGTTTTACATACTCTTTTTTTCTTTAACTACATGCATGATTCTGTTTTTGTAATTGAAAATAACTGCCCGTTTTTATGCCAAACTTGCACTTTTGTAGTCGTTCCGTAATATTTCTTGGAGACACTTTGCTCTAAATTGTCTCAAAGTTGGATTTCTTGGAATTTCTAGATGTTTATATGTAATGTTTTATTAAAAAAAATAATTGAAAGTATGAGAAAGTGGTTTTCTTTTCATAAGGGTTCTTTTTTCACATTTTTTTTGTTTTCCAGAGCTGGTATTTTGGGTACCAGCATTATTGATGGTTGGCAGAGAACAGCAAAGGATCACAGTAACCCAGAATGAACTTTGTCGAAGAGTGGAACCTCCCGAATGTCTCAGGTAGGCAAAGTATTGGAGAACCCCAAAAAAATACATTGTCTCTTCCTTAACTCCCAACAAATGTGAATTAATTTAACCTGTATAACTCTGAATGTTCAACCACCTGCACTCCTCAGAATTTCACCTGTACTGGGTATCACCATATTAGAGATTTAGTTTGTTTTGAATATTCCACACTTCATGTGATGTGCTATGCAGCAAAAAAAGAATACTAAGAGTTTCATTTAGAATATGGATTTACACTTACCTTAAGGGATTACTTTATAGTCTCATAAACTGTGATTATGGTCTCAGTTTGCAATCATTCCATGCTATTTATTGCATTATAGTTGTGAAGGAATCATGTTCCACTCTTAATATGTTACATAAACTCACCCTCTTTAGTCCCAAGGTAAAAGACCAAGGATGTTATGAAAATTGTTTTAAAATAAAGAAACAGATGCAGTACTGTAGTGTTAATGTAACTGTTCTTTCACTCCTATGAATAAAGTAAATATCTGAATACATGAAGTATGTTTATATGTAAATAATAAACATCTAGTGTGCTTATTGTATACACTGTCTTATGAAATTACAACTGGAGTACATCTCTACATGTTTCATCTCTATCATCCTTGGTTGTACTATGCATTATGTGTAAATTAGCTTTTCTTTTGAAATGTTCAGACCAGCCAGATCTTGCTGTAGAATTTACAGTAGTATATGCTTATCCCACTATGATTTGTCTTTAAAGAGACTCCTGGCTTTCTCTTAAATTATATCTCTACTTAAAGGAGTTTGCTCGTAAAGGTGCCAGGTTTAAAATATTGAGTCAGGTCCAACACTGAAATGTGAAGTGGACAAGTAAGTCAGATTCCTTGCAAAAAGCATTAAAGCCAGTGTGTTTAAAATTCATGTATTGTACTAAAATTTGTTTCCACTAGTTTAATTCTTTTTCTATATCTTTTAGTCAGACAATGCTGCTTTCTCTTCTCCGTTTGAGCAAAGAAAAGGGCAGAGAGCTAAAACAGACCCTTGCTAAGAATGGCATTAAAAAGCTGACTTCAAAATCAGCAGTCATCTCCTGTTTCACAAAACTCACAGAAAGTAAGTAGTCATGATGCAGTTGACTTATCTTTTGACAGAACCATAAAGCAACCAACTGTGAAACGCTTATGGTAATTCTTTATTTACTTTTAGGTATACAAAATTAGGAAGCTAAATACAGAGGAGTGCTTAAGATTGGGGTTATACTAAAGGTACAGTATGATAAGTTTTCACTTTTTTACAAAATTGTTTTTTCCACCTTGACAAGGTACCATCAGAAGCAGATGAGCAATGGCCACATTTACTCACATCCAATCCAAAGCACTCAAGTGTACTGTACTGAAACCAAAGGCTACACTCCTAAGTCAAGTCCTACAGTACTTCATGGGTTACCCTGACCAGTTCATAAGCCCTGATTCAGTCCATTAACAGTCAGGAGAAAAGGTCCTGGGGTTATATGATAAAAACAATTGTGCTAGTTAGCATACTGTATTGTCTTTTAATTCATTCATAACCAGGTTATGAGTAACAATAGTACTACTGTATCTTCTTAATCTATTGTGTAAATACTCTATTTGTTACTTTTTTGTCACGAGGCTAAGGGAAGCTATGGCTCCCTTGAGCTTGTATTACACCACTGATGTGTAGTAAAGCTTTTTGAAAGTTAGAGTACTCCAAAACCCAAATGAGAAAATTTATAGCTTAAAAATTTCAAGGCTTTTTTGCATGGTCATGAAGTTTTTTAAGATCACATCTAGAATATTTTGAATAATTTTAGTTGAAATTACCCTTAATATAGTACTTCAATTCTGATTTTGTGAATTTTCAATTCCAATCTGCATATATACCTTGAAATGATGCTTTAATGAGCATGACCAACATTATTTCCCAGCTGAAGCAGCCCAACTCGCTGAAGATTTCTTCTATCTAGCTTCAAGAAACTTACGACTAAAAGAGATAAACCGAGAGATTATAGCTTCACGTGGTGGTTGGGATCAATTTGAAACACAGGCTAATATGACCAAGTAAGAACTAGTAGCTGTAATACAGAGCATTCTTTTTTACATATTCTGAGAACTGGAATGTTTGTGTTTTCACTATATACAGATCAAAGTTTTTACAAGCTATTTCCACCACTCTGCATGGCTAACATTCCTGTTTCCTATATTATTCTGATTGTTCCTTCATTATATCCATCCAGAAATATTTTTAGTTTATCTGACATTTTTATCACTTTGCCAATGATCACACTGTAATTATGAAATACTTGTGGCTTGCCAGTTGATGCAGGGTTTAGCAACAGTAATGGCAGAAGCTTGCTTTTTACAAGACAATAGAGCATTTCTGTAATAATGAAGTTAAGAGTGTGTATGTTGGTTAGTGAAGGATGTGTTCTTGTATATTTTTTCTGATATATACAGTAATTACTTGACAGTATCAGCATGTGGTCAACCTATTTCAAAAAGAGAATCAGAGACGAATCAAGTTCTTGTGCTCTCAGCAATTGTACTGAAGTCTGTTAATGCCTTATGCTGTTTAGCAATATTTTGTTTTCATAATGTTATAAAGTGCTGTTCTAGCAAAGAAACTCTAACATGTGTCTTGTTAATCTTTTCAGGGAGCTTTTGCAAGATATTCTGAAGGAAATTGAAGCTCGGGACATCAATCTCAGCTTAATGACTCATGGCTTCTCCCCTCTGATAATACGTGCTGTCATTGATATTCTTATTGAAATTATTACCTTTAGAGAAACCTGATCTGTTTTATACTGCACAGAGTATGACCTGTACCATAGATTGTATAAAAATTAAGAAATAATGAATAAATAGGCTTTTTGTTACTGATGAATCTTTTAGGCTCCTTCTTACTGATGAGTCTTTAAGGCTC
Source organism: Panulirus argus (assembly GCA_038088735.1). Classification (NCBI taxonomy): domain Eukaryota; kingdom Metazoa; phylum Arthropoda; class Malacostraca; order Decapoda; family Palinuridae; genus Panulirus; species Panulirus argus. The sequence continues at coordinate 5,413 of JAYMFT010255048.1, forward strand.
CTTCTTCCATTTTCATGGCTACTATAGCAGACAAAGTAGGACATAATTTTGTTATGGACATTGGTATCACAGACTGTGTTGTTAGCATAAAGAGAATGCATCTTTGACCCAGAAGGAATTGCAGACTGAGTGAATAGATATATTTGTGGTATTCATGTTTATATTTATGGGTATTTGTCTGTGCAGAAGAGCAAGAGATTTAAACAATTCATTCTGTAACTTTATAATTTCATTTGAAAGCTGTTGTTCAAAGCTAACTATACTTAGCATCAATCTCTAATCATTACATTTACTACTAAGAAGCGGGTATTCTGTCCATTTGTGAATGCTATTATATTCAGTCACCTTTTCAAGCTTCATCTAATGCAGTAAATAATTTATTCTTTAATACACATAGCCCTCGGGCTTAAAATGTACAAAGAAAATACATGTAATAAAGACATTGGGAAGGTATTAAATAGTCTGTTTTTCTGCCTTTGAACCACTTTTGTACTCTTAGTCTTCTCATCTGTTTTATTTTGCTATTCCCAAATGTGCACGTCCACACACATCCTTCTCTCAAAACATTGGCGCTGGGAGGGTGGGTTATTGGCCTTTTGCAACATTTATATGGACTTCTCTTGGGAACAGGGAACTATAATTTGTTGTCAACCGGGATACCTCTGTTTTTGCTGACCACATAGTGGTGATATTAGCTAGGATGGGAGTCCCACATCCCTTTTGCTGCTAAGCCTTAACCCCAACAATCATGGTTTGACCATTCTTGTTCTGATGTTATTGGGCATGGAAAATTTGCTAATTTCATTATGCATTCATTTCAGCTTAGAATACTTGCATAGCTGTTATTTGTAAAGTCAAGCTTACTTAATAAAAAGAAAATCTGTTGAGTTTACTTTTTCTTTAACTGATAAGCTTTTCAAGCCCTTAAGCAGCCACACCTCTAACGATGTTTGTAATTCAGCCTTTCCTCTATTTTACTAATCTGACCAGTCTATAACCATGTTTTTCTTCTCCTAATGACAAACTTTTGCCATGGGCAGGGATAGTGCATGTACACTCAATTGTTTATCAGGTTTGCATTATGATGCTGTTGCCATCCAATGCAACATTCTGGCATTAACTATCTACTTGTAGTTGATCCAGTGTTTCTCTAAGTCAGCTGTTAGGTTTCTGTGTGATGGTTTTGGTGCATACTTCAACTATGTGTCTTTGGATAAAGTAGTGAGCAGCCACTCCAATTTTCTTGCAGATCACTTGTGTATTCTATTGATTGCAAAAAATTCCTGTGTATGCTTGTATGTTAAATGTTTCTGTTTTTCATATACGTGGTTTTTAGGTTTAGAGTTTATGCTTTCTGGCCATCTGTTTGCTGCCATGTGTATACAAGTATTATCATACATGTTTCTCTTCTTTTTCCGAGGTGATATGATTGCAGTTCTTTTAATCTCTTGTAATTATTGATTTAGGTGTTCCATTCCTTCATGTCTACTTGTAAAGTATTTCTGAATTGTGCGATTTATTTGTTCCCATTTTATAATGCAGCACAGAGATAATGAGTAGGAGAATGTAAGCAAGATTAAGACAGTGAGTGAAGAAGCAAGTATAGTGTAGTTATGTTTGCATTGGTAAAATCTTTATGCAGTTGCCAGATTAGTGTTAATGTGTTCATACTTGGCAATAATTCTAACAATAATATGGAAAGTTTGTGTTGGTATAAGATTTGTAATTCGATAATTATATTTTTGGTATTTCCTAATATAAATGCAAACTGAAATATTAAAATCTCATACCCTAATGTTAGGCTGGTCTGAACTTAATTTGTGAAAAAATCAGAACTATCAGGATTTCGTAATTTTATATGAATGAAATATCTTTGTATGTTACATAAATAAAGGAATAGTATTAGCCTTTGCTTGTTTTCCAAGATCATGAATAGGGCTTAGTCATAGGTGACAGATACTTATATTAAAGACAAAATGGCCACTAACTTAATATGCAAGTTAATTGAAACTATTATTGTCATTCTCCATATGTAATTATGCCCCATGTACAACATAACCCCTTTCTAGAAGGGTCCTGGTGTTACCTCAGGACCCCTTCTCCAAGGAATTTTGCACTTCTAAGGCTGCATTACACTTGGTAGCATTAACAGGAAGGACTCTTTTGAAGGGAGAAGTTCTTTGATGAAACTGTACTTTTTCATTAATTGACAATAATACAGCCTTGCCATAGGTAACTTTAAGTATGTGGAGTCTGGTAAAACTTTTTTCCTCATGTTAACATACATATAATCTTAAAACACCGGGTGTTTCCATGAACTACCCCTCGTATTTGTGAAAAAAAAACTTTTTTCTGTTATGAACATAGACTGGCATGCAAAAGTAAAGAAAAAATATATGAAAATGTAATATAACCACGTATGGTAGCTTAGTAGAATGCTGAGTGAGCAGGAGGAGGAGGTGTGGCTAAAAGTCTGGCAATCTATCCTAATTTTGAGATAAGAGGATGGGGCATGAAGGTCTTATCTCTATTTTATTCAGAGTATCACACCCTACTCATTTCTTCTACTGATAGTATTATTGGTGAATAACTGAATACATGCAGAAATATTACAATCCGCACTCCAAAAATATGTAGGAGGAGGAAGCATGGCCAGCATATTTGGGGCGATCCATTCTCATCTAATGAGGGAAAATGGAGGTTCTATTTGTATCATGATTTTCAATTTGAGATACCACAATCTACTCTTGCTTTGAGGGATCTGTGTGATTAATACTTAGAGGAAGAAAAGGATGTGTGTGGCATTCATTAATTTGGAGAAAGTGTACGAGAAGGTTGACAGATGCTATTTGGAAGGTGTTATGAAGTTATGTGGTAGGATATCTACTAGAAGCAGCAGGGAGTTCCTGTCAAAAGAGTAAGTCAAATGTATAAGCAGGGAGAGATGAGAGCGAGTAACTTCAGGTGAAGGTGGACCTGTGGCAAGGATGTATAATGTCACCACAGCTGTTTGTTTGTTTATGGATTGGGTGGCAAGGGAGGTAAATATGTGGATTTTGAAGAGACAGAGTAGATCTGCAGTCTGTTGTGGTGGGGAGGGGAGGTTAGTCAGATGCTGTTTGCTGATGACATTGCTCTGGTGGTAGACTCATATGAGAAACTGGAGAAGCTGGTATCTGCATGTGTGAGAGGAAGATTTTCAGAGTTAATGTGAAAGGTCATAAGTTTAGCAGGGAAGAGGGAATTTTACTGGAGAGTAAGTTAGTATGAAGAAACCCTGGAGGAAGTTTAGTAGTCCTGATGATGTCTATGGATGCAAGATGCAAGCCCCACATTAAAAAAGTATGGAAGGAAGTGGATCTGTTGGAAAATAGATATTTGCAAACACTCCATAGTGTACTGAGGGACGATAGGGTAAGACAGGTGTGGTAGCAGGAGGAGTTGAGAAGCGAAAAGGATGTGCTGAAATTTAGACATGTGGAGATGATGAATGAGGAGAGACTTAGTAAGAGGGCATACATATCAGATGTAGAGGGAACAAGGAGGATGAGATGAGAGGCTGGAGTGAAAGATGCTTAGAGGTTTCAGGGCCTGAATATGCTGGAGGTTGTGAGGCAAGCACAGGACAGAGTGAACTGGAGTGACATGGTAAACAGGAAGGAACATGCTGATAGTGGGCTGAATCAGGGCATATGAGGCAGTCCAGGAAACCGCAGAAGGATCTGCAAGGCTTGGCTGTGGTTAGGGGGCTCAGTTTAGGTGCATTATAAATGGCAGCCAGAAATTAGATGTGAGAAATGAGGCCATTTCTTTGACTGTTCCTGGAACTACTGCTCTTCATCAGGATATCAGTTGCCTTACTGGTCTTCCTGAGTTGACCAGGCCCAGCTGTTCTGGGAGGAATGATGTTAGAAGGAAGGAAATATGTCTGGATGGTAAACTTAACCCTGCCATGTCTGGATGGTAAACTTAACCCTGCCAGTACATCTTCAAATCTTTCTCTCAGACACATATGCTTCTTACCAAGCAAGAATATTAGCCTTTTCTTCTTGAAGCAACTTCTAAGGACCCATGGTCAGTTACTGCTGCATAGTGAGCCAGCACTTCACTGATTGCCAAGTTGCACTCCATTGACCCAGGTAGCTGTCATTTCTTTTTGCCTCACCCACATGTAGACTGCTAGCATTCTGTACATAAACATACAATCTCTCCCTGTCATGCCTAACACTTGACAATACTTAACCCACACAATTCATTCTTCATAACCCTAGATTTTCCTGCGATGAGACAGGAGCATTAGGTAGAAACATTAGGTAGAAGTAGTAGGTTGGAACACTAGGTTGAAATATTATGTAGTAGTTGGTAGGACCATGAGGTAGGAGCCTCTGAAAACACCATGCCAGAGTTATACTCTGTCAGTGGCTTGTTAAGGAATAGACATTAAAGGCTAAGCAGTGGCACTAGAGTTCAACAGTTTTGGGGACTTCTGCCATGGCCACCCCCTTGGGGGAGTTCCCAAAAGGAACGGGTGTCATAGATATAGATAGATAGATAGTGAAAAGGGTAGTCATCAGAGTAAAAGATGATAAACATGCAGAGTAGCTGGATACAGAAAGAATGACTTCAGGATGTATTTGCAGAAAGTGACTGAGGTGTAAGACAAAACTAAACCTGAAACAGAAGGACCAATACAAACATTCTATAAGTTGGGCTTTACCAGTGTATGTGGATCTGCTGCAATTCCAGTGTAGAAACATCTGTACATGTCTGAGTAGGTAAATGATACACTGGACATAAATAGAACAAACAGAAATATCTAACATATGAAACAGGCTGCTATGTGAAAAAAGCAAGATTTTATTATGTTCTATAAATAACATATATACAAATATACAAACTATATCCATAAAAAAGTACAAAAGTTGTATGTATTTTTACATGACAAAATCAGGTTCTTCTTTTACTTTTATAGTTCTGCCGCTTCTGCTCACTTTCACAGATGGTATCACAGAAGACATCTTATCAAATTCCTGTTCCACATCTTCAACAAGATTTCTTGGCCTCTTCACAGTTCTAATAACAGCTCTAAGTTTCTTATTCCCTACAACATTTACTTTTTTATCCTTTGTGTCAAGTTGTTTAGGAAAGGAGTTTTGTTTCCCCCAAATAAAATCATGAGTCTCTTTAAGCAAGTCTTTGAGAATTTCAGAATCTGTAAACTCTTTTGACTTGGACCAGTGATAAAGTTTTTCAATAATTGCTTGAGATGAATAATCTGACTCATCCAAATGATCATTCATTTCATTTTTGATAATAGTGTCAATATTGTTCAAAGTCACTTCTGAAGTCCTTGATGAAATAATCTGTGGTAAATTACTTGACTTGGTCTCTAATCCAGTATGAGTTTGAATAATGATCGGCTGCTCTTGAATTACATTAAAAGATCCTTCTGTTGCACTGTCTTTTTCTGTCTGTGATGACACTGTAATTGTAAAACTTGGGACAGCTTCTGGCTTGCCTGATATAGCATTTTTTGTTAAAGATCCAGAACTTGATATTAGACAGGGTGATGATGTAGAAACTGAGGTAGGTATAGTGTAAGTCACAGCTTCCTCTGCACCTTCAGCAATTTTTAAGAGAATCTTCCCAACACAATCAACATCTAAAGCACTGGCTATACATATACACTTCCAATTTTCTAGCTTCGTAACACACAAAACTCCATTATGAAATGTGATACAAGATACATGATCCATAATATAATCAGAATTTTCATATGCCTCGGAGGCAAGTCTGTGACGCTCTTCCTCAGGAGTTGGTCCATCTCGTAACTGTGCTAAGGCTAAAACCAAACATAAATGTAAACAGGGTCCCATGTATGATGCAACAGGACACTCACACTCCATAGTGATCAGATTGACCCGATAAGTTGTTTCTAACATATTGTGACATGGAACATGGGCTACCCACTGCCCTTGCCAGGTAACTAACTGAGACCATCCTTGGTTAAGTAGTACCCCAGCCTGCTCATTTGCTGTGCCTTCTAGCAACAGTGACATATTCACCACTCCATCCACAAAGCTGAAAAGAGAATTTATGTTAAGCCCAGTACTTCTCAGTTTGCAAGAGTGTGTGAAGGAAGAAGCTGAGAATAAATGTGAATAAAGGCAAGGTTATTAGGTTTAGTAGTGGAGAGACAAGTTAATTGGGGTGCAAGTCTGCATGGAGAAAACATGGAGGAAGTTAAGTGCTTAGATATCTGGGAGTGGACATGGCAGCTAACTGAATCATGGGAGCTTAAGTGAATCAGTGAGGGGACAAAGGTCCTGGGAGCACTGATGAATGTATAGAAAGATAGGTAACTATCTGAGAGGGTGAAGATAGGAATGTATGAAGGTATAGTGGTCCTGTTGGTATTGTATGAATGCAAGGCATGGGTTCTAGGTGAGAATGCATGGAAATGGGTGAGTGTCTTGGAAATATAATATTTGAGGACAATATGTGGTAGAGTGCTGATCCAGTAAAAAATAACTGGATAAAGAGGAGGTGTGGTAACAGGAAGAGTATGATTAATTAGAGTTGAAAAGGGTGTGCTGAAATGGTTTGGAAATACAGAGAGAATGAGTGAGGAAAGGTTAACAAAGAGGGTATTTGTGCCAGAGGTGAAAGGGACAAGGAGAAAGGAGAGACCAAACTGGAGATGGAAGGATGGAGTGAAAAAGGTTTTGAGTGCTTGGGGCCTGAACAAGCAGGAGGGTGTAAAGCGTAAATGGGACAGAGTGACTTGGAACAATGTGGTATAAATGAACTGAACCAGGACATATGACACAGTCAATGGAAACCAAAGAAAGGTTCGTGGGGCCTGGTTGTGGTAGAGGGCCATGGTTTTGGTGTATTACACATGAAAGTAGATGTGAGCAAACGAGGCCCTTTCTTCGTCTGTTTCTGGTGCTACCTTGCTAACGTGGAAAATGATGAATAAGTATTTAAAAAAAATTAATTTAAACAAATTTTACAATAATTCTTGTGCTAATTTATATCATTCCATGTCACTTCCTAAAAATAAACAAATAGTTAAAGTTGTGTCATTTCTAGATTTCTCAATCCCTACAACTTTCACAATTCTCCTACAGGAGATCCTTCTCAATTTTCAGTTTTCCTTGCATCAGCTCCCATTCCCGTTAGTCATATAAAAATACTTCAAATATTATTTTGGTATGTTTCCTCCACATTCCTGACTTTCTCAGTACTGTACTACATCTTACAATACAACAGATTATTACATTCAAATACTATATTTCCTAATATCCTCACTCATGCTCTGACCAGTCTCCCATATTTCAGCTTCTACCCCACTCCCCTTACTTCATTTATGGGTTCAAATAAAAGAAAATTACAACAGTTTAGAGCTTAATCAAATGGGAGAGAATAGTGATGAAGAAATGATTGCATTTTAGTAGGAGCCTCTGCAAACACTGTGCTAGACTGGCCCTCTGCCAGTGGCTTGTTGAGGGTGAGGCACTAAAGGTTAAGAAGTGGCACTGGAGTTCACTAGTTATGGAGACTCTATTGCCATAGCCACCCCTTTGAGGGAGTTCCATTAGGGAACAGGCATCAGAGATATAAATAGATAGCTAAGGACATGCTGTGGCAGTTTTGATATACAGGACTTAGTGCTAGGGGGTCTGAATGCAAGGCTGGGTGATGTGGTAATTGAGGGCATAATCAAGATAAATGATGTTGTACATGAAAATCAATACATGTTCATTTTTATATGAAAATAAAAACTTGTTGAGTTCTATGTTGGAAAAGGAATAAATTGAAAATATGTTGTTCACAATAAAGTACATACTTAAACATACATGGGTTAGCTGGTCCGGCAGTTTACAGACATCATTTGATTATGTGTTTATTAACAGGTAAGGAAAGATGGGGATGTTAAATCTGAACTTGCTGAAAGGGATGACAGGTAAGTTGTCTTATCATTTCATGGTACAGGTTGGTTGTGGGTTTAGGTAATGAAGATATTACTTAAATGCAAGGGAAAAGGTGTAGGTGAGTGGACTTGAAAAAGTAGCCAGTGTGCAGGGACACCAAACGTTGAGTGAAGAATGACGTAGGATAAGAGCACGTGAAACTAAAAGCAGAGATGAGAAAGGGTGGTGGGTGGAAAAAATATGAGGTAAATTCTAGTGCAACAGTAAAGGCAGGTGTATGAGTGGTACTGACGGAAGAGTTCAGGTGATTGGAAGGAGTGTAAAAGAAAGCAAATTCAAGAGAAAGGTACCTGAGCAGAAAAATAGGGCAAATTAAAAGAGAGAGAATATATTCAAATGTATGGGAGAATGAGACTCTGTCTGGGAGGGATGTAAGCAGTGTGAGGAGAACATCATGAAAATTGATGGTGGCACTGAGGAGGGCAGATGAAGAAGTTGTATGAAAAAAAGATGTGAAAAGGAGGAGACCCATCAATCACTAAATAACCACCCTCTCAAATCTGTCATAAACACCACTCTACCAGTTATACACCCATCTGAAACCACACTCCCCATATATACATAAGTTACACTTTCTTGCCTCAGCTTTGGCCATCACCATCACTGCAACACTACAAACACTGATTCAACATATCTCATACCCACGATGCAGAAACCTAAATGAAGACATAGAACACTTACTGTTCAATTGCCCTGCAGTCGTCCCACATAGATGCACTCACAATATCATGACACTTTATGACCTGTGGTCCCATCCAGTGGATGTGGCTGGCTTTCTGAGTGCTGCAGGAACCCTATAAAAGATAGAAGGGACTCCTGGTGCAGAAAGTATGTATGTATGTACGCATTCATACACAATATGTTAGGCTAGAGAAAATGGCACATGCAGAGCCCCATTCAAATACTGCACTTTGTGGGCATCTTATCACTCAACTACACTATTAATGAGCTGAGTCATCCACCTTATATTTGGTCTTCCATTACTTGCTTGCATTCATCACATTCAAACTGACATATGTTTTTCCATGTCCAATCTCTGGTATACAGCATACACACATTGATCTCCTAAAAGTATCATCATATTCACCAGTTCCTGTAAAATACCACATCTTCCTCTAGTTTTAACATTCATCGACCCATTTGTTCTTCTCAACATAGGCACACTTATAAATATGTCCTAGTAGCATGAACTTCCCAGCAATTCTACTGTCAAAGAGTTATGGAATAACAGGATAAGCTCCAACACCCATTCCAGAAAAACTTAAAATGACTGATGTGCTTACTTTCTATGCTCTATAACCTTTTCTGTAATGAGTCGCAAAAGTTCTTCCAGAGATTTTCTTGTGTGCAGCCCTTTCAAAAACTGATGTCTTATCCTTAAAAAAAACCTGAAAGGAAATATAAATGTATTAACAACTTTAATGCTGAAATTCACTTAAAGTTCTCCTATGTTAAGGCCTCCTCACTCATGGCCTTTGTCAGAAAATGGGCTATTGAAATTATGTCCAGAGTTATTGGATCTACTGCCTCATCAGAAACTTTTATTTGGTTAAATAGGCTCTTCTTATTTTTGTAGCTCAGACTGGAAACCATCACCTGTACCAGCTTCTATCATATGTGGGTAGTTACCTCAATACCTTCATTTACTGGGACTATTAAAAGTTCTTGATTTTCCTGCTTCAAGCAAACTATCTATGGAGTAGGTCAAGTAATGTAAGATATTTCACAAATGAATGGGGTTCTGTAGAACACTAGATATAACCTGCACATGGTGTTGTAGTGTGTTTCATAGGTTGGTTGTGCTGGGAGTCCCTATCAACGTATGACTACCTGAGATGAAATTTTACCAGAAGGGCAGGGCTTCCATGAAGCCTTCAAAGCATAACACCCAAGACTTTTGGTGGGTGTTTTAGGTGTTTGTGTCTGAGTGACTGTTACAAGTCCAGAGCTATGAGTATTCCATTATGTAAAGGAGTGAGGTGCATGGAGTTGATGTCAATGAAGGCAGCCGCAACATCTTACAGATCTATGCCTCTCAGCCACAGGAGCTTGCATCAATAACTGAAGTTAGCACTCCCAGGGGGCAAAAAAGTGTGTGAATGAACACAATGCTTACATTTGACCTAAAGTCAAACACAGCTGTCAGGGACACCCTAAGGGTGTGATCCATGTGGGAGCACAGAGAAGTGGGCTCCTTTCAGGCAGGAGCCTGGCTGCTAAGTGTGGTCCAAGTACTGGCAGACACATCCCGCACTCCTAACCCAGCATTACTCTTTAGTCCACTTACATGACCTATATGAGTTACTCCTTCTCATCTGCATTTCAGGCACCATTTATTTTTCCAGCACTATGAACAATGATTCAACATATCATAAAACCTATGATGTCCCATTTATAACTTCTACACTGAAAATATTAAGTACTTAATCCTCAAATGTCCTGTGCTTACCCTACCCCAGAAACTCATACATACAACATCTGCACACTTTTTGACCTGTACTTCCAACTAGTGGATGTGGACAGCTTCCTGAGCACTGCAGAACCAAAGTGATGGGAATCTTGGAGCAGGAAGGTATAGATAAATATACTGCTTATGCTAGGTAAGAATGTATTAATTTATTTTAAGTGAATTTTAAAGTGCATTTATGAGTACACACTTTCAAAAGAGTTAGAGAAAAGATTAAAGTACTGACCTCTCTGTGACAAAAACAGTGTCACTGTTGCCAAAGAAGGAGCTTCTTCCATAATTACTCCATTTAGCTGCACAAGTCAACCATGCAGCTTGAAACATTGTTGTAAATGTTTCAAAATCTATTCGTTGGTGCATTTCATTTGAAGCCAGCAAAAAGTCTTCTTCCTAAAGTGAATCAAAAAATTTTGATTATCATTATAGCAAGTATACTTAGCAGACTTTAATTTCAGCATCCATTTTTGTCCCCCTTGCTTTTATATAAGGGCACTATGAGTGCATTCTGTCAGTCCTCAGACACCTCACCTTAGGCTAAACATACAGTGAATAGTCTGACCAATCAATCAACAAACTGTCACCCCTATTCTTGAGTAACTCATCTGCAATCCCACCCCCTCCTGCTGATTTGCCACACTCCATCTTATGTAAGACTTTCACCACCATCCACTTATCACCTCCCTAAACAATCCACATCTGCCATTCTATCATCTGGCACATTCAATAGTCATTCAAAATGCACACTCCACCTCTTTTTCACATTTTGTTTGCCTATTACCACTTTCCCATCTGCTCTTCTTAGTGTCACTCTATTTTCTTCTTGTTCTCACAGTTTTCACCTCCTTCCAAAAAATTTTCTTATTCTCCCTTAAGTCTGCGGATACTCTTCCATCTTCTCTCTCACTTGCCCTGTTTTTCAGTACCTGTACCTGAATAAATTAAAAATATACATAATTACCTACAAATACCTGCATAAGCAAATATACAAATATACAGATATGCAAACACAAGCACAGACAAGTACATACACACACAGAATCTTATAAGTTCTTGTAACACTGTTCCATAATCTGACTGAATAATTCTAAATTCTTTATAAGCACTTTTTCATCCCTCAGGGATTTGTTTTTTCCCCTCACTTCAGTGTTATTTCTTCTTAGACTACAAAATGAAATTCAAGAATTGTGATTACTTTTCCCAAAGAAAGTGTCAGATCTGATGTTTTCTACTTGAACATTATTGTATACGAATATGAAATGAAGAAATGATGGTGGCTCAATGTCTTGCAATCATTCTACAAATTTTTGTCTCTGCATTTCTCTTCCCCAGCATCCATGTTCCCATTTCCTTTCCTTATAACTTTAGTTAAAGTCCCCCACACTCAGAACTTTTCTATCACTAAGTAGGGTTTCTCAATGCCTTCTGCGCTATTCTGACTTTGACAGTTATCTCTACTGAATATTGGACCTAGTTTGTTATGTCTTTTGAGTACCATAAATAACAAAAGTAATTTCTCTGGGCTTTCTTTCTCCAATTTTTCTTTTGGCAAACTGTTTGAAAGTATGACCTGCAACCAAGTAGATTTTGAAACTTAAGGTTGTGTCTTACTTTGGCAGCCAAACCTACTCTTTTGTATTCTCTTTCTTCCTTGCTACCAAGCATCCTCCAAGAAAGATGAGATGCGAGTCCACTTCCTTGGCGGGCTTCATCTTAATAACTCCAATAATATCTGGTTTAATATCAAATGTACTCCCTACAATAAGATCTCAGCACATGCCCATTTCTGTATTAATTTTTAGTGATTAATAAATAACATTCTCACCATGTCGTATCCCTTCAGCTCAAGAATGTAGTGAATCAACACTTTGCGGACATCTGCATGTTCCTTCCCAGACACTGGTGAATTCTGCAGCCACTTATGAACTTCCTGAAATCATTCACTAATAAGTCTTTGTTCATGTTTACATCATGTTAATATATCTAGAGAATACTCAGTTGTGTAAATTCTCTGTAAATGGGAATTGAGAAAGAAATCATCCCTTGATTTATTAGACAATCAGAATCATTTCCATACCTGAGCCACCTGGCACCATGATATGAAGAAATGACTCTCAGGATAAACTGCAGCCATCATTTCTGAGAAATGATGTATCTCTTGATCTAAGAAAAATGCCCTGTAAAAATAAAAGACATGATTAAACAAATATTTGAAATATCAGAGTGTAACATACAAGGTTTCAAATCTTATCTTCTTTATGCATAATAGGCTTTCCCACCTTAGCAAGGCAGAACAAAAACTTACTTCCATTCTCTAGCTGTCATGGATAATACATGAAACCAGAGCTAAATTCCAACAGCCATGTCCCATAGTTAATATTTAACATTTCAAATGCCCTGGTTCAGCCCACAGACAGCAATGTCATCCCTAGTATACCACATTGCTTCACTTTATTAACAACCTTACTTTTAACACACAGATCATCTTAGTCTTTCTTCCCTCATTGTTAACACATGCCTGCAACATTTCAACACCCTCTCAATCAGAATGCATTTTGTGCCAATGTTTGCACTGAAAGCCAAAAAGAAAGGTAAATAAGGAGTCTGGTAAAAGGATGAGTGAAATTGCAAGGGAAAATGAGCTTAAAGCATTTCAGAGTAATAAGGGTTGTAATAAACAGCATCTTACTTCCAGATATTTTGGCATGTCATGTTATCATCAATGGCTAAACAACAAGGAAACAGAAAAAACATTGAATACTAATAAAATGAAAAGTTATTCAGTGAGACACTTAAAACTATCACTAAAAACAGTACAATAAGACAGCACCAAACATATTTACACTAAGTTTAAAGGAACCAAAAACATGGTGTTGTTTCAATCTAATATTCTCACATCATTGCTAGAGCAAATGTCAGTTACTTTACTTCAAAAGTATCTTAACTGGGAAAGACACTACCCTACTTGGAATATTCTCTTACTAATGAATAGGGATCGGTGTACAGCTTTCGAGTGGTCTTGCTTAACCAACCCAAGTTCTCACCCGTTCATGTTTTGAAGGCTCACTTAGAGTTTTCAGCACACAAGAACCCTAATTGTCAACAAGGACAAGTAAAATAATAGCCAATGAATGAATGCAAGCCAGTCAACCCTAATTGTCAACAAGGACAAGTAAAATAATAGCCAATGAATGAATGCAAGCCAGTCAGCATTTGGTCTTTGAAATTAAAAAAAATGAGCTGATCTTAGATGAGATGACATACAAATCTAGGCAATATGGGGATAAAATCTACATAATTTTGAAGGGTTTCTTGGATCTTGATTGTCATTTCTCCCTAGCAAGGCAGCCTGAAATATATCACCTTACATTCCATGGAATGCACTGTTAGGTTGGTGTGTACATTTCATTCTAAAATCTATTCATATGCCCATCAAAAAATGTTTCCATATAACTTGATCTTACAGTGGAAATAAGTGAAGCTCAATGATACAGAAAATACTCCATATAGGAGGTTTTTAACATTACTGACTTCAAAACTGAAAAGGCAACACCTTAAAAAAAAGTATCAATTTCTGAAAGAATTAGTTTGAGGAAAATAGATAACTGATTACTAACTTTACAGGTCTAGTTAATAGTTTTGCAGCTATTACAATATTAACTTCTGTTAATGCTGACAAAACTCTTCTACACAGGAGTATTTTCTCTGTCATCTAGATTTCCCTATTTTCTAATATTCAGTTTTGTTTCTGGGCAAAATCGGAGGTAATAAAATCAAATTATAATGCAAAGTTAATCCAAATACGCTAATAAAAGGTCACTTTACATGTAGCAACATTTATGAAAAAGTGTGTCAACACCTTGTCTACCATAGACAACTAAAGCAAGAGTAAGGCTGCAGCTGAACTGTGGAGTGAGAAGACATTTCCGCATTTACACAGTAGAAAGGGATCCTTTATTACTAATTCTTCAAATTCTAAGTTTACTGTTTAGTACTATGTTATTTTCTTACTGACCAAACTAACAAGTCAACAAGTTTGAGCCTGCCTGACTGGCTCTCAGTATTAGCCACTTGCCTAGCTACAATGGCTTGTGAAAAGTATGTGATACAAAGAACATAAATTCTCGTGCAGAGGAGTTTTAACAGCTAAATATTAGACAACAAACCTAGGAATGATCTGACATCTTGTAGTAAGCTTCTGCAGGGCCTGGACAAAGGTAAGACCATCATCATCACTTGTAATGATGTATGCAATCGGGAAACTATTTCCTTTGTCATCTCTCACAACTAAGACATACACAGCATTTCCATACTGCCTGAGACCTGAAATATAAATGTTATGATATGTAGAGTAAATTATATTCATGACATATATACCACTTCCTAAGCATTCTAAAATTCAAATCTTTTTCCAACTTATTACATTACATTACATTACATACTGTTACAGGGTATTTCAACCCAGTATACTGTATAGGGTATATCTCAAAAGTTCAGAATCACAGACAAAATTTACGATACAATTTTTACTCAACAGATCTTCAAATTTCAAGGCATGAACTGGCACACACTACATGCGGCCTTTCTTTGTCTGTTCCTTATTCTATATACATATCCCTGTAGACAAAGAAGGAAGAAAACCTCCCATTTATTCCATGCACAAAAAGTAATTCGAAAGAGGGTGGGAGTGAGGAGCTGGAAACCCTTCCACTCCTTTTATTACAATTTCTGCAACTTGGAACAGAACAAGCCTAGTAAAGGGTATTCATCTTCCTTAAAGGCTCAAGCTGAGGGTGTCTGAATGTAACCAGGATAAGAAGGGAGAGATAGGTAGTATGTTTGAGGAGAGGAACCTACATGTTCTAGCTCTGAATGAAACTAAGCTAAAGCAAAATGGGGAAGAATGGCTTAGGAATGTCTTACAGGAATGTTGGGGGTTAGTATGAGGGAGAAAGCTAAGGAAAGGGCAGCACTTCTGCTGAAGGAGTTATGGGAATGTGTGAACAAGTGTAAGTGAGCCCCAGACTAATGTGGGTTAAAATGATATGTTTTATGAGGTGGTTGACTGCTCTTACGCAGCTCATAATAAGAAGAGTGAGGAAGCAAGGCAAGTGTTTTCAGAAAGAGTGAGGAAGCGAGGCAAGCATTTTGGGAAAAACTGAGTGAGTGTGTCTGCAATTCTGATGTGAGGGATCGAGTGTCACTGATGGGTGATTTGAGTGTGAGATTAGGTGATGTGTCAGTTATGTCAAGATTGAAAATGATAAACAACTTATCAAGTTGTGTGCTCAAGGAAGACCGGTGATCAAGAATACTTGATTAAAAAAGATGCATCATACATAAGTATATATGAGTGAGTGGGGTATATGGTAAGTGGACATTAGGGAATTATTTACGAAATGATAAGCATGCAAAAGAGTGACTCTTGAATGAGAATGTGCTGAGTGGGGTAAGTGTAGGGATGTCTGATCACTACTTGGTGGAGACAAGGGTGAAAGTTTGAGAAGGATTTAGGAAAAGATGGAACTAAATGGGTGGGAAGAGGGTGGTGAAAGTGAGTGAATCTGGAAAAGAGCCTTGTGTGAAGGAATACCAAGAGGGATTGAGGGAAGAATGACAAAACGTGAGAGTAAACAAAGCTAGGGGAATGGGCAATGAATGGGAGGTGTTTAGGGAAGCAGAGCTTACATGTGCAAGAGAAGAGTGTGGCATGAGGAGAGTGAGATGTAGGCAGGTGAGAAAGGATAGTGAGTTATGGGATGAAGGAGTTAAGTTACTAGTGAAAGAGAATTGAGAGATGTATGGGCACAAATTGCAGGGAAGGTGTGTGAGAGACTGAGAGATGTGCAAGAGAAAATGACAGAAGTCTAAAGGAAGGTGTAGGGGCTGAAAAAGAGGGCAAATGAAAGTTGGGGTATGCAAATATCAGCAAACTTCAGGGAGAAGAGAAGATTGTCTTGAAAGGAGGCTAATAATATAAGAAGAAAAAGAGAACAGATAGAAGCGGCACAGATGAGGTGAAGAGATGGAGTGAGTATCTTGGAGAACTATTGAATGTATTTGATGATAAGGTTTCTAGGATGTGAAGGTATGCAAAGTGAGACAGTTATGGCAAGTGGTTTAGCTAAAAAAGAGGAGGCGGCAAGAGACTGGCATAAATGTGGCAAAGAGGCTGGAGTGGATGGGACTGAAGGTGAATTTCTTAAGAAAGCAGGTGATTGTGTTGTTAATCAGTTAGTTAAGATTTTAAATGTATGTATGGCTCCTGGTGAGGTACCTGAGGATTGACAGAGTGCTTATGTAGTGCCCTTTCTAAAGGCAAGGAGACATATGTGAGTATTCGAATTACAGTGGTATGTTTGTTCGATGTACTTGGTAAGTTGTATGGGAGAGTGGTAATTGAGAGGGTACTGGCATGCACAAGCATCCGACTGAGGAACAATGTGGTCTCATGAGTGGCAAGGGAAGTATGGATCAGAGGCTCTCTTTGAAGAATGTGTGTGTGTGTGTGTGTGTGTGTTACCCTCATTCCACCCAATCTCACTCCAGCAGCACCTAAAACTCACATCATCATCTTTTTCAGTAGGTTTTCATCAAATATAATGTACACTATCATGATAGAGGGTGGTGTATTGGTAAGCTGTTTCAGGTATAGTCCAACCACATGCATTAGTATAGCAAGATTTTTGTTTTAGAACATAACCCCCCTATTAACATGTACTTAAACTGCTTGACATAAAATGCTTCAATCATCAAGAGGGTGTCCAGGAACGTAACATCACAGCAAATCAGGGTATAGGTGAATACCTATTACTGGAAATTACGAGGCTGCTTGTGGCTTTATCTTGCTCAATGCAGCAACAGCGTACAAATAAAATATGAAAACACATTAAACTCATGCCACATATCAAGACCAACATGAAAGCATTTAACATTCTCAACTGATCTTGGGAGTTTTATATTTACTTGGTCTTTAAGGTGTTAAGTCTCTACTAACCTTCATAATTCTTTTCTACATATACCAAATGTTGACCATGAACAGCATACATCTCAAGCATGTCACTGTTCTGAAGAACAACAATCAGAGGACGAGGATTAGCACCAGTGGTGGTTTGAGACTGATAGTACACACAGGTCTCTCGAAGTTCTGTTCTTAATAGCCTTGTAATATTATCTTTATTCACAGCATCATATTTTCTAGGCTTCTTGGTTTCAAAATTCTTATCATGCGGGACCTTCAATGGCTTTTTCAGTGAAAGAGCCAACTGCTGAATGTTTTGTCGTGTAGGAAAATACCTCCTGTTCCGGTGATCTGTATTTTTATGCACCTTATTCCACTTAGCTATCTCATTCATTATTTCACTGATTTTCATTCCACTATTTATGTGAGTCTCGATTAAAACTTTCAGAGAGAGATCAATCCTGCTGACCCTGGATTCTTCCCTGTTGGTGGGATCATGCCCATTATGTACAAGTCTAAAACGGACAATGCAGGCTGTGGTTGTTGCTCCTTCTTCAAACATGAAAGAAACATATGCATTGCAGCCATTAGCTCGTGTCTTTGTGGGATCACCAGAAGAACTTCCTGAAATTATGAAGATGAAAATAAGAGTAATTAGAAATGTTTTCACAAAATTCCTGGTCTACACAAGCTCCTGGACTGTCTAACTTCTGCTTTCTATAACAAGGATCTATCAATCATGTTGTACTATACCTAGATCTAGATAATTGGCATAATATAGCACACTGGCATAATACTAATGATCAACAATAGTAATGTTCCCTACAGTACCTATGGCAGCTGATGGTTAACTATGATTCGTAAAACCATGATGACATCCAGGCCCTGGGTAGCTTAGGTCTGGTTCGGTTGAAATTGTTTTTCCGATGGTTTTTTGATGTCTTTTGGCCGATTCTGACCTTTATTTATCTGGCAAATAATTACTTTTTGTGAATTCCCCCACCCAAAACCCGGCTCCCACTGGGGTCCCCCACTATAGCTGGATAAAGAAGGGGGGGGGGGAGCAGTTCAAAAGGTAGCAATTTGCAATAGAAATGAAAGTCAGAATCGTGGCAGACACATTAAACGCCATTGGAAAAAACGTAATTTCAACTTCCAAATATATGCATGTCCGAAACGGTAATTTTACCCAAATTTTATCCGTTCTTTAAAGCTTTACTTACCTTTGCATGCATTACTCCTTTCACACTCATATATAGTTTGCTTTGCGAAAATCTTCGGTTTGCTGAAAGTCCCTTTCTTCCCATCATACAGCTTAGTTAAATAATCATATATAAAGTCCTGTCTGTCGATAGTGACAGGTAAAACTTCTACTCCAACTCCCTTCATTATCCTACTCCTCGTCCTATTTTCAGCCTCTTTCCTGAGTCGTGTTAGGAAAGCGTCTGCTAAACTCATATAGCATATAGACTTTTTTTCCTCCGTTGGTGTCGTCATTGCAGAAAAAGGTCATATAGTTATAGACAACCATCATATAAGTACGTAAATAAACTACGTAAACATTGGCACTGAATCTAGTGACCCTGCCAGCGAACACTAAGATGGCCGCACGCAACACCTGGGCAACAATCAACAATACTGCTATATACTCTGTAATATATAT